>JAAGKR010011023.1:0-20720 GCA_011419295.1 Clarias macrocephalus | reverse complement strand
CTTCTTCGATTCCCGTCTCTGTGTGCTTGGATTTTGCATGTTCTCCCTGTGCTTGGTGGGTTTCCTCCGGGTACTCCGGTTTCTCCCCACAGTCCAAAGACAGGCAGGTTAGGTTAATTGACATTCCCAAATTGTGTGAATGAGTGGGTGTATGAGTGTGTGCCCTGCGATGGATTGGCACCCTGTCCAGGGCCCTGGGATAGGCCCCAGGCTCCACTCGACCCTGAATACAGAATAAAGCAGTATAGATGATAAATGAGTGAGTGAGTATTTTCAAACGAGAAGACCTGCACTAGGATGCTTACATTTATTATTACAGCTTGTGGTGCTCCTGTCAAGCCCACGCCAAGTGAAAGGATCATTATAGCATCTGAAGCTATGTGCAGCTCGAGGCACATGTCACATCCAGGTCGAAGCCAATTTCCATGTTGACTCCAGAATTGACTTGTGTCTCTGGCTCAGTGGTGCAATTACACCCTCTGGTGGCCTAAATTCAACTACCCACTTCCCAGCCATTTTCAGGGTGAGCCAGATATGTTTAATGATTTTATACTCCAGTACTGCAGTGCTCAGTAATATTTGAAATTCAACTGTCCCACTTTCCATCTCAAAGGGCCAAAATTGATTTTATGGTATCTCTGCTTACAGGCAGAGTGCTGGAGTGGGCCACGGCAGTGTGGCAGAGCGTTCTCTCAGATCGTTCCACCTTAAATGCCTTTTTCAAGGCACTTAGAGCCACCTCTGTGAGTCTGGGACTGGCGCAGCAAGCATCTAGCCAGCTACAGGCATGAAGCTTCACTTCTACTATGAATGTGGCTAGGCAAGCCACAGATGAGGTCATCCCTGGAAGGGGGCTCAATACTAAACAAGACCCTGACATGAGCTCAAGTGCCTGGGCTCAGAGAGCCAAATTGGAGGCACTTATTGGGTAATTTTCCTAATGGGAAGGTAGACCAGGCACTGGGCGCACCAGTTAGTCCACTCCATTCCCTATATCTCAGTTGACTCCCCAGACAGCCAGCCGTTTAATTCAGGCCTGTAACCCAGCAGATAGACCCAGTCGTGGTATGGCTCGGACATCATACCAAGCAAATTTAATTCGGTTAACCCAGGAGGCAGAACTAAATATCTGTCTCCAGCTGGGGGCCTCAGTGTGCCCAGAGCTGCCTGAAGACCACCAGACCTTTAGCGCCTCCTGCCACAGTAGACCTTTCAGCGGTCCCTCAGGACTACTGTGACAGCAAGGAAGCATTCTCCAAGAGACCCTCTCCAGAGATCTTCTGGTCACGCAACTGACCTGTCCCCAAGACCCATTCAAACCAGAAGCAGGTCACTCTTCTTATCCCCCAGAAGAACTGGCCATGGGATGGTGCAAAAGAAATGGAGGCCAAGCAAAGGACCACCAAGTTCTATACCAAGATGTTGAATGGCCAAGTCCCACCTTCACACCCCGTATTATGGACAAAGACCTGGCATTCGTGTTAAGACAAATATTAGACTCAAGATGCATCCGTGGAGCCACCTACTATTTAGTGGACTGGGAGGGGTACAGTCCAGAGGAACACTTGTGAATTTCAGCTTGGCACATACTGTACCCAGAAGTCATCAAAAACTTCCGAAGGGGTCGAGTAGCCGACATAAGGATGCCGGGAGCCATCCATAGAGAAGGGAGTACTGTAACGATGTGGGTCTCGTGAGAGGCAGATCTGCAGGAAACTGCATTGTGCTTTTCTGAACAGGCAGATCCACAGGCAACTACACTACAGAATTCTGGACAGATGCGCCACATCTGGAGAAACACCCCATACATGCCCGCACATTTACTTAAGCACCCATGACATGATCCTAGAAGTTCATATTGTCCTACAATTATTAAGACCATTTGGAAGGCCGTAAATTTTATAAACAAACTAACCACTGAGCTTAAGCATGATCTAATCTTATTGTCATTTTTACACACTGAACCTAAACTTCATTGAGTTATCTCTAATTACCATCATATAGGTTTCTGTTTTGTTTAAATTTTCTACATTAACTATTAGTAACTGTTTGGAAGATTGCAAGAATCTTGCCACAAATGTGGCATCACTGGAACAAAAAGAGACACTCGTGAAGGACTTCCAATTAATTCAGTTAGCATAAAGAAATTATGTTCTAAATGTAAGATTGTTCCACCATAGTAGCCATATACAGTGGAACCTTGAATTACAAGCATAATTCGTTCCAGAAGCAGTAAACACTTGTAAACCAAATAGACTTTTCCCATAAGATATAATAAAAACTCAAATTATTCGTTCTACAGCCCAAAACAATAAATACATAAAAATAATGAATACAACATATAAAGTAAAAATAAAACAAATTAACCTGCACTTAACATTTAAAAAAAGTTTTTAAAAAATCCAGACAGATAAGTGTTTCCATTTGTGCGCGCAGGCGCTGTGTATTTGTATGTGTGTGTGTGGAATTAGCCCCTCGCCTCGCCTTAAACAGTAAAACTCCTTCTCCCTCCTCCCACCTCGCTTTTTTGGTTTCACAACTAACATACACAATGCAAACACTGTTTTAATGGGAAAATTATATTAAAAAAAAAAATTAACCAGCACCTTACCTTTGTAAAGAATCGCGACAGAACTGAGTTTTCTGTGTAAATAAAGCGCGGTTGCAGCCGGGGAGATCTGTGTGTCTGTGTCTGTGTCAATGTCAAATTACGCATTCTCTCGCGCGCGCACACGCACCCACAAAGTACACATGAGAAAAGTGTGTGTGTGTCAGTGTGTGTGGGGCACAGTGTCAAATTACGCGCGCACACACAGAAGAGAGAGGGAGATTTTGATTATACCAGTAAGAGACGAGCACTAAGAGCAGCAAGGGAGACGATTACCCATAATTCCCGCAGCGCAAGAGAGAGAAAAATCATTGGAGCAGTTGCGATCGGTGTCAAAATAAGAGTCGCATGCATGATACATGATACTCGGCGCTCGTAAACTAATACTTGCTCGGTTTCCGATTAAAAATGTATTAAAAATCTTTGCTCGGTTTGCGGAACACTCGTAAGCCACGTTACTCGCAATCCGAGATTCCACTGTACTGTAGAATGAATTCATATGACATAAAACATTATATCACAATCATTAAACCAGAATAACCATATAGAATGCAAGTATAATCATGGTTAGCATGGTCTAAGAAAAAAATGTAAACAAATTAAAACAAAAATATTAATGCTGTTCTCTTTGTGTCTGTCTGGGTTTCTTCTGAGTTCCCCAGTTTTTTTCCCACCTTCCATGAATGTGTGAGCCTCAATGAACTGCCTGCATACTATCGCCACATGAGGCCGGCATTGTGGTCTGACAATGGTAGGGTTCAAGGATTTTATCCCTCACCTAATGGAAGTCAGGGTACTGTTGTATAGGCAGTCCCATACGTGCCTATACAACAGTACCCTGCCCAATGTAATGGAAACTTTCCTTGATTACAATCTCAGTGATAACCTCTAAGAGTACAGTATGTCAGTTCAGAAACGGAAGCTAATTTCATACCATCACATACAATTTTTTTTTTTTTTTTTTTGCAGCAGAAATGTTTACAAAATAAATTTCATATATAATAATATAAATGTATAAATAATACGCTGCTCAAAGGATACGTGCCAGCAGATACGTGCCAGCAACTCTGCATAGGTAAATTATTTTTTTTAAATAGTGCTTATATAGAACCCTTGCTTCTGGTTTGTGTTAAGGGGGAGGCTTCAGACTTCAAACCTTAGATTATGATATGTCAGTCTACTGGCCTTGTTCGACTCTGACACCTTACTATCCAGTATGTTAAACAGTGACTCAAAAAACCTCGCTGGAGACATCAAGTCGTTTCTGAAGTTTATTATTCAACTGTGAAACTGTAAAAGCATTAAAAAAACAATTGTATCAAAATAACATTCTCATATGTATCACACAATATACTCAACATCAGTGTTGGGGGACGTTATTTTTTAAAGTAACTAATTACATTACTGTCATTAAAAAGTAATCAATCAGTTACATTACAGCATTATCTTCTGATGAAATTAACTAGTTAGATTACTTGAGAGTTAGAGTACCTCATGCATGTTGTTTTAGTCGAGACCTTTATAATTGCAGTGGTGGCTCAGTGTGTTAAGGCTCTGAGTTACGGATCGGAAGATTGGCGGTTAGAACCCCAGCCAGGTTGCTGCTGTTGGGCCCTTGAGCAAGGCCCTTAACGCTGTCTGCTCCAGGGGCGCCGTAAAAATGGCTGACCCTGTGCTCTGACCCCAGCCTACTAAGAAGCTGGGATATGTGAAGAATATCACTGTGCAGCCTACTAATGTATGTGGTATGTGTGACCAATAAAGGCTGATTTAACTTAATTATTCTACCATCATCACGGAATCACTGCTGTCTGGCTCACAGATTACATAAAACATAAATTACAATCTGAATAACAGATTGCATTTTTAAAAATATGTGGTGGAAATTCTGTAAATGTTATAAAGACAAGTAATTCATACACTGGGTAAGAGCAAAGTCACAAAGGTTTTATTTTAAACTTCTGTAGAAGGACTAGTCTCACACAGCAAATAATTGCAGCATGGAGAAAGGTGATCTCTTTCTCTCAGCTGTCCCATTTTATACACAATTCTCTAACATAATCAACGTCCCGTACATGAAGTCCCTACATTCAAACTCAACTCTTTATCTGACCCAGACCAGATGTCCATACCTTATCATTTATTCAGGGACAATTACAATCAGGTTGTTTCTGTTCTATTCTCAGCCTTGTGTTTCTAAGCTTCTGCAAACAAGTTTAAATGTTCTATAGCATACGTAGCACAATTACAAACTAATACATAATTAAAATGTGATATTTCCATTACACTGTGTACTTAAATGGTGGCCAGAACGCGTTAGATTACTTGTTACATCAAAAAAGTTACACCCAACACTGCTCAACTTTGTATATTTACAGACATTGCGTCTAACAGCAGCAAAGAAAGATGATACAGTGGAACCTTGGATTACGAGCATAATTCATTCTGTAAGTGAGCTCGTATTTCAAAAAACCAAATTGTATTTTCCCATAAGAAATAATGGAAACTCAAATTATTTGTTCTGCAGCTCAAAAAAATAAATACATAAAAATAATTAATACAAAATATAAAGTAAAAATAAAACCAATTAACCTGCACTTTACCTTTAAAAAAAAGTAAAAATAAATCCAGACAGATAAGTGTTTCCGTTTGTGCGCGCAGGTGCCGTGTGTGTTTATGTGTGTGTGGAATTAGCCCCTTAATTAGGAACACACCCAGAGAGTGTGTGTGTCTCTGTGCGTGTGTGGCGACTGGGTTGTGTGAAGGCGAGGAGGGGTTTGGGGGGGAGGTGGGCGGTGTTGAGTGTGTGTGTGTGTGTGTGTGTGTGTGTGTGTGTGTGTGTGTGTGTGTGTGTGTGTGTGTGTGTGTGTGTGTGTGTGTGTGTGTGTGTGAGAGAAAGTGCACGGTGTCAAATGACGCGCGCACTGAACCTGCTGGCTGATACATAGACAAAGAGAAAATGGATCTTGTGAAGACTTTCTTTTGCTTTATACGCGCACACACACGTGTGTTATAATAAACAGTACACGCGTGCTGTACACACACACATACAAACAAAATAAAAAATGTTTTACGCGCATGGTCACAGTGTTATAGTAAACAGTAAAGGCGTGCACGGATGTTGATTATACCAGTGAGAGACGAGCACTAAGACCCAGCAGGGGAGACGATTACCCACAATTCCGCAGCATGAGAGAGAAAAAACATTGGCTCAGTTGTGATCACGTGACGCTGAGCATCAAAACAAGAAGCAAATGCACGATACATGATACTCGGTACTCCAAGACTTTCATTCGGTTTCCAAAATTTATTTAAAATCTTTGCTCGTCTTGTGGAACACTCGCAAACTGCGTTACTCGCAATCCGAGGTTTCACTGTATTTTTTTTCACTGTATTATTTTTATGTGACTGCTTTTCAAAATTAAATGCATAATAATGAATAATGGTCACAGAAACAACCACAAATAACCATAAAAGCACAAGATCATGTGTATCTGTTAAATTCCTTTCCCTATGTTACCCAGTTTCAATTTTTTTGCTCAGTCATGTTTGAAAAGTTGGGTAAAATTAGCATAAATTCAGTTCATCATATTGCCTATTTTGTGCTGAAATTACACTCAATACTGCACAATCCTGAGCATGATATATGTTTATATATATCAAACCATTGCTGTAAAACCATTTCTGTTTTGGGGGTCGTCTCATTGTTGCCTTTCTAGTGCATCTGTTCTTAATTTCATTAACACCAAAGTAGCTGAAACTGATTAACAAGTACTTAAGTGACCAGGATTAATATTCCAGAAGTTTAATTGATGTGATTAGATAATCTTTGTATACACCTCCTTTGAGCAGTGTATTATTTATACATTTATATTATTATATATGAAATTTATTTTGTAAATATTTCTGCTGCAAAAAAAAAAAAAATTGTATGTGATGGTATGAAATTAGCTTCCGTTTCTGAACTGACATACTGTACTCTTAGAGGTTATCACTGAGATTGTAATCAAGGAAAGTTTCCATTACATTGGGCAGGTTTACATTCACCTCCCTCACAACATTATAAGAAGGGAGAGGTGATGAAGACACACAAACCAGAACTCACTGAAGTAAGAACAGATAATTGCACTGGAACCAGCAGCATCATGAAGATCTTGATGTTTTTTTATCATTGTGGTGATTACAGCCATACATCATGTGCCAGAAGAATGTAAACTTCAAAAACCAACTTTAAAAGAAATTACAGAACGTGTGACGTATATTAAAAAAAAATGTTATCACCTGAGGTAAGATATACACATTTTTATTTCCAGTGATGCAAAGTTGAGTATATCTAAACAAGGTCAATGATCTGCAAAATGTAGATTCTCAGATTCTTGTTGAAGAAGACCGAAACATTGCAATGTAGGCTGCTGAAACACATGAAAAAAACAGTGTAGCATATAAAATTCAAATCATTTAAGCTTTTACCTTAATGTTTTTGTAAGTACATTTGATACTACGTACAACATTTCAGCAGAATATTCGATATTTTGTATTAATTTGTATACTAAGTATTTTTAAACAATTTATAAAAAAGGTTTTATCCAACTAAAACAACTTTCTTGGTGTGTGTAGAGCATTGCAGCTCTGCAGCAGTGTGCTTTTCTCTCGCTTGCTCCCTCTCTCTCCCTCTCTCAGCCTCTGATGACTTGTGACTGCAGCCACTCAATAGTTTAGAACTAAAATTTGCAAACACTGGAAGTCGACTTCATATTAACTTAAATACCTTTTTCATTATACTGAACATCAAGCCTTTTAGCACAGTATGACTGCAGATCAATCCATGCTATATCTATTTGTTTTTACTCTTCTGAGGATGGGTTCCCTGTTGAGTCTGCTTCCTCTCAAAATTTCTTCCTATTGTCATCTCAGACAAATACTAAATACAATTTCATTTCATACAACTTTTTTTTATTAAAATCTTTAAATGGTCTTAATTGTCATTCAGATTAAACTTTGCCAATTGAGATTTCACATGAAAAGACATGCATTTTATGAATTATTCTAAAATGCAAGATTGTTAAGATATTGCAACATGTTATGATATTTGACATGGTTATGGACACTACAGATTTGTAGCTTTGTAAGCTATTACCAAAAATCAAGTTAAGCAACAAGTTTACAGCTGATATGTTTCTAGAGGTTTACACCAATTTTAGTACCAATACAAAAAAATATTAATAATTTATTAATAATTTGCATTTTAATCATTATCGTTTGAAGTGAGACTTGGGGGAACATCTTAGGGAAGCAAGATTGGTAATTGTCATGTTTCATGAACTTCAGGAGACACTTTTACTGTATTATATGTATAACACAGTAAAAAAATCTGTACAAATACGATGTACAGATGACTATCATTAAAAACGCTCTAAAAATACCACTGAATTCAACTGAATTAAAGTTTATTCAGTTTAATCAAGATATCAGCAGGTATATCAGGCATGAGTGGTGAACGATCTCACATCCTCTCTCACTACTATAAGAAGAGACGCGCGAAGAAGATCCTAGAACATTTTAACAGCACCATGAAGATCTTCTTGCTTCTTCTCCTCTCCACAGCGACGGTTATTGCAGCACCTCATGCATCAGAGGAACGTAAACTTCAGCAAGTGATTTTAAAAGAAATCATTAAAAGTGTAAAGGACATCAAAGATCAGCTAAAAGCAGAGGTAAGATCAATGTGTGCTGTAATTTGAAAAGACAAACTATAGTTACTGATATATTAATGTTTTATCTTATCATTTCTTAGATTTGTATTCAAAATGTGATAACGACTGAACACTGCACTGTAAGTTAGAGAAAATAGATTTCAATTAGATTCTAATTTCCTATAATACTTTTTGTTGAATTTAACAATAGTATAATTCACTCCTCCAGCATAAGAACTTCTGCAAAGCAGGTGAAATCCTGTCAGCGTATAAAGCAGAGGATCTCGGACTACAAAAAAAGACTGGCTGCTGCCCATGAAACTTGTAGCCTACACCAGAGTGAGTGACTGTAACGTATAGACATAAAAATTCACTTTGTCTTCTAAAAGACTGTAAAGTACTTACCAATCATTAGATCAATCAAGTAAGAAAAACAGTCACCTTATTAAGTATGGCAACTTGTAAATAAGATGTTACAAGTTCTCTCAGTAAAAGTTTACAGTAAAAAAAAATGACATGCTGTTTTTTTTAAATAAGGCATTTGAGAATGATGTTTATGAACATTCTAATCCGTAAATTGTTCATTAAAAAGTCACAACAAATTTTGTTTGAATGAAATGTGACTGTTTTATTGCAGGACATTAACTGTAAGGACCCGTCACCAGAGTACCAAGTTACACTTCACAAACTTCTGGATAACATATACCATTGTGCTCTGAAGGAGTTTTCAAAAGCCTAAAGTTTTGGGATCGTAGGGTGTATTTTACCTTTAAACATTGTAATATAAAGTACAGAACATATTAAGATGGCGTTTCAGAAATTGTTCATAATTTTGTATTAATTTTTGTCCCCCTTTAAATAATTAGTTTTAATATGTAATATTTGAAAAAAAAAGTGTGCAAATGCTATTTAAACAATAAAAGCATATAAAATAAGGAGCATGTTTTGTGTCTTATAGTAACTGCTACAGGTAATGTATAGTAAAAGGAACATTAACTGACTTCATGGTAATGTAATAATTGCCGTTGATTCAGGACTTCATGTAATCAGTAATAAAATCCCGCGATCCTGGTAATTGATTCAGGGTGACTTGACATTTTTCTGTTTCAACATCTTAATCCTGGAAGGTAGCCTCCACATGTCAAATTTTTAACTTACTTTTTTTGTTTTATATTTCTTTAAAAAAATAAAAATAAAAAAAAGACAAAACTTTAGCATTCACATTTATTATCCTGATAGGTTACCTGGTTTTCTGATTGTTGTCAGCTTTAACTGTCACCACTACTGGGGACTAAATTGGAAGTGAATGTTGTCCATGAACATGCTAACAGATTACCGTTTGTTGAACGTGCTTATGTTTCAGTGAACGGCGAACTTAATGGATCGGTTTGCAAAAATAGGACATGAAAAAGAGTATGGCAAAATTGCAGGGTGGTGACTGTGGGCTGCCATGGCTTCATTCATTCACCTGGTTGCAGTTTAGCTGGGGATGAATGTTTAGAAGAATAAATGCTTATAAGGCTCAAAGGAGCTCATTTTAAAAGAGAAAAATTTACGAATTTAGCATAAACTAGTTAATGTTTTGGGACTATATTTATGCATAAATATAAAAAATGTAAATTGTGAACTATAAAGTTTAACTATTTCATTTTAATGTGAACTGAGCTAGCTCTTGTAAAGTGTAAATTGCACAAGACTGATGAAATGTGAACACCAGGAGGACAATGTTATTGGCAGTCCTAAGGCTGAGGGAAAAATAATAGCTGGCATAAAACTTTAAATGTGTAGCTCAGTGTCAACCCCCTTGTGAACTCTCTTGAGTGTAATAAAGTTATCTGTCTGTCCTATTTCACATAATATAACACGAACTTTAAGCGACCCATGACTGTAAAAACTTTTGAAAACATTGTTATTTTCTTTAATAGCTATCTGCAGGAAACTGCACCGCACTGTTCTTAACAGGCACATCTGCAAGCGACTTCTGACTTCTGAGTTTTGAACAGGAGAATCCTTCGGGACCCTTACACGTGGTTGCTAGGTGGCGCCACCAAATCAGGAGAAACGCTCCACACCTGGCCACATACTTACTTAAGTTCTTGGAAAGCCTCTTTCAGCAGAACACCTCGACAAAATGGAAGCTTTGTGTCAAATACATTGAAGCATACATGACTAGAAACTCGGATAAATCTGATATTCACCTGCAATAAGATCACTCATTTTCTTTTTAGAGATTGATTATTGTTCTGTCAATCCAAAAGCTACTGTAAATAGCTTTACCCTGAGGTCAGACTTGATGCTGGTTTATAATTTTATGCCCATATAAAAAATATTTTTTTCAACTGACTTGAGTAACATACATAAATAAGTCTGATGCTTTCACTAAACAATGCTGAGAACCTGGAATACTGTATACTGTACTTTTTATAATCTGCAGATTGTATTACTGAAATGTGTTGTACTGTACTGGTGTTTCTACTGTATAAATACTGTATGCTTCAGTTAATTTACAATGGAGCATTTCACATCCTTGTAAAAACACTCTGATCTATCTAATCTGTTGGAACCATACAACCAGTATAAGAAGGCATGCATATGCCATGTAGCACATTTTTTTAATGTACAGCGTCTTCAGTCTTGTCTCAGACTGCTAAACGTTGGCACAAAGATGCATCATTGAAACAAAATAGACACTAATGAATGATGTAACATTTTTTGTATTTAGTACAAACTTTCCAATATATTTTCTAAACCTTATTAATCAGAGTACAAAATCATTTCTGATTTTGAGGCACCAGTATTTCACCACACAATTAAGTTAAGTAAAGGAATATTTGTATTTTAGAAAAGAAAGCAGCACATTAAATGTGTGCCCACTCATAAGACAAAAAGTTTAAATGGAAGCTGCTGGTTTTTAATTATCCAATAAATACAGCAAGCATAAGGAAATTATTATGTTTTAAATATAAGAATGGGCCACCATAGTAACCATATACAAATACATATAAATGTAGCATGAACTCATATTGCATAAAACATTGTTTGCTTTTCAAATTGTTATCACTAAATCAGAATAACCATGTGCAGTAGAATATTCTTATAATCATGGGTAAGATATACCAAAATATTAATTATATTCTCTGTGTGTCTGTATTTCTTGTGAATTTTTTGTCAGTTCCCCAGTTTCTTCCCACCCCCCAACAACATGAAAGTATGAGAATTGGTTGTAGGAAACTTTTCCTTCAATGGTGTTTGGATAAAGAATTAAATAAAATAATGTATGAATGAATATATATAAATGAATGAATGGAGTGAAAGTACACACCTAATACAATGCTCAAAAAAATTAAAGCAGCACTTTGAAAACACACCACACACACACACAAAAAAAAAGTCATGCTGGATATCTATACTGATATGGACTGGGTAATGTGTTAGGAACGAACATATGCCACATCATTTGATGAAAAATGAAAATTATCAACTTATTATTATTGGTTATTAGGGCTGAATTCACTTCAAAAAGTTAAATGTATCACTTCGTTCAGCCTCCAGAAACTGCCTGCATACCCTCATCACATGAGGCCAGACATTGTCGTGCATCATGAGGAACCCAGGATTCACTAGCCAGTAGGTCTGTTCATCCCTCCATGGATATGCCTCCCTTGATCATCATTGACCCATCACCAAACTGGTCATGCTGAATGATGTTACAGGCAGCATAATGTTGTCCACAAATTCTCCAGATCCTCTCACCTCTGTTCTGGAGAACATGTTTCATGTTTACATTTATATTTGAGCATTTCAAAGACACCCATATCCAGAGCAACTTACAGTACATTTTTTATCTCTTTTTTTTTACAACTGAGCAATCAAGGGCCCAACAGTGGTAATTTGGTGATGCTGGGGTTTGAACCTTGGACCTTCCGGTCCAATGCTTTAACCACTAAGCTACCCCTGATGCCGAAGTCCCACGAAATGAGCACAAGGCCCACTAGATGATGTCAGGCCCTCAGGCAACTCTCATAAAGTCTGTTTTTGATTGTTTGGTCAGAGACATTCACACCTGTTGCCTGCTGGAGGTCATTTTGTAGGGCTCTGGCAGTGCTCACCTGTTCCTCCATGCACAAAGGAGCAGTTACTAAGGTTAAGGACCTTCTAGCTCCCCTAGAGTAACTGGCTTTTCCTGGAATCTGCACAATGCTCTTAAGCCTGTGCTAGGAGACACACAAAAGCTTTTGGCAATGACACATACTAATGTGCCATCCTGGAGGAGTTGGACTGGCTGTGCAATCTCAGTAGTGTCCAGGTATCGCCTCATGCTACTCTAGTAGTGACACTGACCCTAGCCAAAGGCAAAACAGGTGAAAGACAGTCAGAAAAGATGAAGGGAGAAAAATGTCAGTGGCCTCGACCTGTAAAACTATTCCTGTGTTCGGGGTCGTCTCATTTTTGCCACTCTAGTGCATCTATTTCATTTACACCAAAGCAGCTGAAACTGATTAACAACCCCCTCAGCTACTTAACTGATCAGATCGATATCCCAGAACTGACTTGATGATGTACTCTGATTAAAAAGTGTTTCTTTAATTTTGTTGAGCTGTGTATAAAGAAATATTTTAGTGAAATTTAAGTAAACATTTCTGTTGCAAAAAAAAATATATGTCATGGTGTGAAGTTAGCTTCTGTTTCTAAACTGACACACTCTTAGAGATTATCAGTGAGATTGTAATCAAGATATGAAAATATTTCCAAAACATCGGGCAGGTTCACTTTCACCTCACTCACAACATTTTAAGATGGAGGAGGTGAAGCCACACAAACCTGAACCCACTGAAATAAGATTGACTGTATTGGAACCAGCAGCACCATGAAGATCTTGCTGTTTCTTTTCATCATTGTGGTGATTATGGTCAATCATCATGTTCCAGAAAACCGTAAACTTCAGGAAGCAACTTTAAAAGAAATTACTAAAAGTGTGAATTATATAAAAACCTCTTATCACCTGAGATAAGATATATTACTGGGTTTTTGTTTTTTTAATGATGCAAAGTTTATACAATGGAACCTTGGATTGCGAACATAATTCATTCCAGAAGCATGCTCGTATATAAAAACACTCATACATCAAAGCGAATTTCCCTCATAAGAAATAAACCTGCACTTTACCTTTGAAAAAAGTAAAACCAAATCCTGACAGATAAGCGTTTCCATTTGTGCTTGTATGTGTGAGTGTGCGTTTGTGCACGTATGTGTGTGTGTGTGTGTTTAGCTAAAGTAAGAGGTGAGGAGGAATGACACCCTCTCCCTCCTTTCGTCTCACAGTAACCCTGCCTCCTTTCTTCATTGATAAATAAATAAATTTAACAATTAATGTGATCTGCCAGCATAAGTACTTCTGCAAAGCAGGCAACATCCTGTCAGCGTATAAAGCAGAGGATCTCTGACTACAGAAAAAAGACTGGCTTTAGAGAGGTTCAATGAAGTAGGAGTTTGTAAGAGTGCTTATGATACGCATGGGAAGACATTTCTGTTTGGAGATGGTGTGGGATTATTCATTAGGAAACTCAAAAGAAAGCAAAAGGCCTTTGCCCTTACCGAGGATTTATGGGAGAGAATTTGTGATTTTTGTGTAAACTTTATACTTAACCTACACGGATGCGTGTCGCTCTCTCTCTCGCCGGCGTCTTTGGTTTTTGGCCCTGATACCGTAGCGGTGCTACCTAAATGATAGCACAAAGTGCGGAGATATCAGGACCCTTAAATAAACACGCCGCCAGGTGAGGCGCATTCACACTGATTGAGGCGTTGCCTGGCAACCGTGTGTATAAATGGTCACGCCTCTGCCTGTTCAGAATAGTGCAAAGCAGTTTCGCGCGACTCTGCCCCTCGTGAGACCCGCGTCGTTACACACACACACACACACACACACACACACACACACACACACACACACACACATAAGAAACTAATGGTCAAACTATAGCATGATTCATATTGCATAAAACATTATCTGATTTTCAAATCATATCATTATTATTAAAGTACCATATATAATGGCATTATAATCATGGTTAATATGGTCTAACAATAAAAATGACATGGGAGTAAATGAAAACAAGCACAAATATTTTTTTCCCAGTTTCCTTCCACGTCCCAAGAACGTGTCAGTAGGAGGGCTGGCTGTAGCAAGTTGTATCTGTAGTGTGATGTTCCTTCCGTGGTGTCTGAATGAATGAATGAATGAATGAATGAATGAAGGGAGGGAGGGAGGGAGGGAGGGTACATTCCAAATATAAAAAAGATTTCTGTGACATTTCTTTTGACTTTTGTTTGTAAACATTCCTGTAGAAAAAAACTGTATTTGATGGTGAGAAGTTAGCTTGGATACTAGGTTATCAGTGAAGATTGTAATCAAGATATCAGGAAAGTTTCCATTACATTGTGGAGGTTTACATTCACCTCCTTCAGAAAGCGAGCGATGAGAAGACACACAAACCTGAAACCACTGACGTAAGAACAGATGACTGTACTGGAAGAAGCATCACTTGCGGATCTTTTCATCAGTGTGGTGGTTATGGCCAATCATCATGCATCAGTAGAACATAAACTTCAGGAAGCAGTTACCATCCTGTCAGCGTATAAAGCAAAGGAGCAAATAATATCAATATTATTATTTTTCATGGTCAATGTTACAGGTACAATGCAGTCAAGTATTTGCCTAATTCATCTTGTACCATACTTTAATATGAATTTATTAAATATAAAAAATATTTAAAGTTAACAATGAAAGACAAGTAAAATCTGCTCCAAATTTGAGTATGTAGTATACACTTCTTTATCTGAAACAATTCCTAATGTTACCAGCTTCAAAATGAACAATCACAAATGAAATGACCAATCACATAGATACATAATGAATCTTTTTTATTACCTATAAAAATAAATTCTCAACCCTTTATTATGAATTTAATGTCACTACACCCTAAAAATAAATGCTGGGTTAAAAACAACCCAAACTGGTTTTATGTTTTACATGTCTATGGGTAAAACAGTTTAAACAGTTAAATTACTTTGATATATTGGTCTATTACAAAAAAACACTTTAAGTTTTGCAAACCATACATATATGCAATAAACAACACCCAATTGATTGTACAAAGCATAGGAAAAATCTTTATTTTTATTTTTCAAAAGCACAAGATCAGATAATATAAAACAAGTTAAACAGTGACATCATTACGATACTATTACTCAGAAGCACAAATGCCTGAGAGCAGTGCTGGTCATTGGATGTAGGGGTTCGGCCTGGACACTTCAGCCTGCTGGAGATATTCCACAGTGTCGGTTCCAACCTTAGAAAGAAAGAAATTAAAGAAAGCAAAAGTTTCTGGAAAAATCGAGAGGGTTGTCTAGTATGCATATTTGTAAGAAGATTAGTGTTTTGTAACACCTCAACTTTTTATATGTTTGCTAACGCTAACAACCTAGCTAAATGCTAGCACTACAATTAACAGTTTAGCTTTCATTCATCACTTCACCACCTTCATACACCCTGCAAACATTATACAAAGAAAGCTAAAATGCTCAGACATTTTTGCAGTTTCTTTCATACACAGGTGGGGTTCTTTGGTTTGGCTAGCTAGCAGCCATTGTCAGATAAACTAGCATGCTATAGCACAGACCAGGCTGAAAGTTTGAGTGTAACACGGTAACAGTAATAAATGTTACATACAGTGAACAAATTCAGTCATAGGTGAGTGAAACTGTGTGTACAGACCTTGGATTTAACGTTTACATTTCCTCTTAAATGCTTGAGGAGGAAGAAAAAAAGACACAAAGCTGACACACCAGCTCTGAATACACCGGTGAACTTTGGGGGAGGAGCGGTCTTGTCTGTAATGTTAGCTGTCACTAGCTAACCCAACTCCAACCCAGCAAGCTGGGTTAAACAAAAAGTACCCAACCCACTGTAAATAACCCAGAAAAATGACCCAACAGAGGCAACCCAGCGTTTGGGTAGTAAAAACAACCCAGCGTTTTTTTTTTTTTTTAGTGTGTATGTTTATTCCACATGAAGCCTTCACTGCCATGACTTATCATCAGCTAAAAAAGTTCAACTTCACTAATTTCTGCAAAACATAAGACTACAGTATGTGTTCAACATCAATTCCATTTAGAATATATGAACAACTTAAACACAGAGGACTGCACTGTTATACACTCTAAAAAATGCTGGGTTGTTTCCATAAACACATTGTTGGGTTGTTTATGCTGGGTAAAAATTCTGGGTCATTTCGAGTACTTTAACCACATTGTTGGGTTGCTCTATGTTGGGTCAAATGAGATGTAGTGGGTCATTTACAAATGAACACCTGATCTGGTTTATTCTTTATTCTCTGGTTTCTCCAAACGGCAGCCTGCGAAATGTTTGAAATATTACTGTTATTGTGTCACAAAGTGCAGTTTTAAGAGTTGTTTAAGCGAGAATGTATGTGTGTACAGCTCAAAACATCAATCAGTTATTAAAGATAGCGTCTACTTATAAAATGTAAAATAAAATAAAAAAACACCTGGTTGTGTTATTTTCACCCAGCAGTTGGTTTATTCTGGATTCTTCATGTTTGACTGGTTCATGCTCAGAGCACTCATTATTTTATGGTAAGTTAATGTAAATTTTTAAAAAAATTTTTGTGGTAGGAGCTTTGATATGGTGGTGTGGGATTAATATTTTTTATTATTATTCTGTTTTTTATTATTCAAAAAATGAGAATGCATCATAGTTAAGTCATAGTTTAAAACAAGCTTTTTCTTCATCCTTATGAAATATTTATTATAAGTTGTAAATTCATCACTTAAATATCATATTCATCTAGGGTTTGTTGAGAAATTGAGAAGGTGTAATTGGTTTGTATTAAATCCATATGGAGCGTCGTATCCTGTTAACCGTTAAATAGTGAGGTAAATTAGTCAGTAATATACACTAAATTCATGTTCATAATATGTATTTTTGTGTATTGACAAGAGAAAAAAATGTGTTGCATTAAATACATAAAACAAAAAAGCTTGACGTAAATGTTAGTTATATTTCAACACCAAGTGATGGTGACTGCAGACTGCTTGGTGAAATAGTGGTTTGGTGTGTAGGTTTACTGCCTTGAGGTTTTGCACAAATTAAAGTACTGGAAATTCACCCAGGGGGACTTCTCAGTATTCATGTGTTCCACTGATTCTAGAAAGGCTAAATGAACAAATGAATGAAGTCAGCTCTAAATGTATGCATAAAGACAGATTTCAGTGACAGATAAAAAATTTTAAAAAGCTATGTCGAATATTTGTGAAACGGAAAAATGTACTCTGTGGTGTGAGGCTAGCTTCAACTTTTTTTTATGACGTTTAATCAATGTGATCTTCATCACGATAACAGGAGGTATTCCCAGACACTGGGGCCCTGGCATGATTTCACATCCTCTCTACACACTATAAGAAGAGTAAGTTGAAGAAGACACACAGCACCAGATGCACTGAACTCTGACTTTTATACTCAAACTAGCAACATCATGAAGATCTTCTTGCTTTCCCTTCTCACCTTCATGGTGGTTATTGCAGCACCTGCGTCAGATGAAAGTAAACTTCAGCGCTTGGTTTTAGGTGAAATTATCGATAGTATAAAAGTAATGAAAGACAGGCTAACAACAGAGGTATGATAATTATTAGAGTTTTAATTCTGTCACTGAACATTTTGAACATAGAATGAAATCACTGTACCATTAACCTTTTGTCGTATAATTTCTCAGATTTTTGTTCAGAAGGTGATCACGACTGAACACTGCACGATAAGTTGACAGAGTAAACAGATTTCACTTCATTTTGGGTTGTATATTATAATTATTAGTAAATCTAACAATACTTGCTCGATGTAATATTCCAGCCTAAGAACTTCTGCAGAGCAGGCAACATCCTGTCAGCGTATAAAGCACAGGAGCTCGAGCTAAAGGAAAAAGACTGGCTGCTGCCCAGGCAACTTGTAGCCTACACCAGAGTGAGTGACTGTGTTGTTTGTTGGTCTGTGAATTATAATTATGGGATCTGGGACTTTCATTCATTCAATTATTCAATAGTATACAGTACTTTGACATCTCTGATTTTAATATTGTCTTGAGGACAGACAACAACTTTTTCAATAATTAATCAGCCTAATAATGATTAAATAGTCAACATAGTCAACAGTACAGAACTAACACAGACAAGTTGAAGGAGAAGGTTAGGATGACTTTTATTTAGTTCAAGGTTGATCCCTACAGCTTCACGACCAAATGTCCATGGCAAGCGTGCAGCACTGGGCTTCTAAAGCTCTTTCAAAGCTCGACTGTACAGTATATAGTAAAAATGTGGGATGGGATTTCTCAGGCTGTCACACATATAGCCAAAATAGCATTATGTATCTTTAAATAATGAGGGGTCATTATTTGAAAATAGTTTTTATATTTATAAAGTAAGTATGTACTCATGGTCTACTGATTGTTTAGTGTTAAAACTTTCTTCTTCTTTTTTTTTCATTCACATTTAAATTGAATATGGCTCTTTCTTTGGCAGAACGTTTACTGCAAGGACCCAACATCAGAGGACCAGGTTCCCCTTCGCCAACTTCTGGAAGCTATACACTGGTGCGCTCAGAAAGAGTACTCAAAAACCTTCTAATGTATTTACTTTATTACCGCTCTCTTAAAAGAATCTGGTTATACTTGTATGTTCAGTTAGTTATAAATTGTTTCTTTTATCTTTGGTCAAATTACTCAATGTGGTATGACTATGATTTGTACTGTTGGTCCACGGTTTTACAGCTTCCTTTGTAGTATTCACTTAGTAAGAGTGTAAAGTATTTAAAAATTGTATTTATAACAGAAATTTAATTAAGGTATTTTAATATAAAGTAAATGTAAATGTAAGCACTTGCATAATTATATACATTAAATCATTTTCTAAAATGTGGTAGTTTGATGATTTTTTATTGCTCTTAATAAGGCCAGCCTTGAGGAACATATCTGAGAGGACCTCAATTAGTACTTGTGCTATAAGTTACTGGTTTTGATGTTGGCATGGCTTGAATTTAACACGGATATTCAACTGCAAAGTCATCAGTAACCTGAGTAACTTCTACTATTTCCAAAGGAAAACACCTTGAGAGCTCAGAATGTATGCAGTAAAGTTGTAACTGTGAAATTTTTTCCAGACACTGATATGTTGCTGCACTCATTATGATGTTTTATCATTTTATAGTTGTGAACAATGTACACAAATCCTGTACTTAAAAGTAAAAGGAGAGATATCCCAGATAAAATACTACGCATGTAAAAGTAGTGACAGTCCTCCACTTACAGTTCTACTTAAGAAAAAGTACAAAAGTACCTACTTTCAAATGCACTATTAAATAAAATAAAAACTGAGCTTGTATAACTTTGAGTCATAGTAAAAGAGCCTTCCTCCCTCCTCCTTCTGTCTCACTCTCTCTTTCACACACACACTTTCACTGTTTCCAGACTGTGAACATGCTGTTTTCATCGCTGCCTAAAACCACATTCACATTTGATTTCAACATCTGCTACATGATTGAGCGTTTTAAGGTTTGATTCACTCACCTATCATCTATACCGTTAATCCTGTATTCAGCCTATCCCAGGAGACTTAGGGCACATGGCAGGGTACACCCTGGACAGAGTACCAATCCATCGCAGGGCACAGACACACACATGTACTACGGGAAGCCTAACCCACAATTTTTTTGGACTGTGGGAGGAAACCGGAGTACCCAGAGGAAACCCACCAAGCACAGGGAGAACATGCAAACTCCATGCACACAGAGACGGGAATCGAACCTGGATTCTGGCGGTGCAAGGCGACAGTGCTAACCACTACAGCACCGTACCGCCTAGGTTCGATTCTATGAAATTTTATTTGTATAATGCTTTTAACAATGGTCACAAAGCAGCTTTACAGAATCCAAAGAAAATTATGGAAATGTGTATTAAATGTGAAAAATGTGTATGAATCAAGATTATTAGATTGTCACCGAAGGCAACGGTGGTAAGGAAAAAAACCCTGGGTTGTCAATAGGAAGAAACCTTCAGAGGAACCAGACTCAACAGGGAATTTATCCTCATCTAGGTGATAAGGGACAGCAGTAATTGTTTTGCAGTCATACTGTGTGTTAAGCGGCTGGAATTTCAATATAAACAGATGATGTCTTTAGGTTAGTATGGAGTCCAGTTAATTATTGGAGGCTCAGGTAAACTGTAGGAAATTCCAGTCCTGAACTATGGACCGACTGCAATCACAAGTCCTCATGGAACGGCTGTCTACATCAGCCGAGGCAGGACCGTCTTCATGGTAAAGTGGAACCATGTCCAACCATGTGGGGAGAT
>JAAGKR010011022.1:0-20723 GCA_011419295.1 Clarias macrocephalus | reverse complement strand
CACCCTACCCCTACTGCCTACCCCTAATCTTAATACCCTACACCCTACCCCTACTGCCTACCCCTAATCTTAATACCCTACACCCTACCCCTACTGCCCCTAATCTTAATACCCTACACGCTACCCCTACTGCCTACCCCTAATCTTGATACTCTACACCCTACCCCTACTGCCTACCCCTAATCTTAATACCCTACACCCTACCCCTACTGCCTACTCCTAATCTTAATACCCTACACTCTACCCCTACTACCTTTCCCTAATCTAAATACCCTACACCCAACACCAATCTTAATACCCTACACACTACCCCTACTGCCTACCACTAATCTTAATACCCTACACCCTACCCTAACAACCTACACCAAACTTACACACTCTATAAATGATCTACTCCTATAGTTTACTCTTACACGATACCATAACATGATACACAGCATTGTCATTAACAAGGCCAGAGTATGATATATATATATATGTGTGTGTGTGTGTGTGTACGTTGCCATAGTTGGATCAGATGCATCGTGCAGTAACAAAGTCATGGAGTCACAGCTGGCGGACTTTCTCGTCTTCCTCAGACGCGTCCTCTCACCATCGGTGACCAAAAGAGTTTCCTCGTTCTCCAGGTGGCTCGACCCTCTGATGACCATCATCTCCTGCCACAGCTCCTCAGGTATCAGGGGAGAGAGATAAAAATAAATAAATAAATAAATAAACATTATTCTTGTAGCTTAGATTTTAGATTTTTTACACTAATTATTTTATTCCGATCGTGACGCGCCGCACGGCGTGCAGGTACTCCTCGCTTCCACAATCTCCGCACCAAGCTGTTGGCGTTCCACATCCTCGAAGCCTTACTCCCAGCCTGCGCAGATTCCCTGCAGATGAAACAAGTGAGAAGAGCTACAGTACAAAGTCACGCCTTTAGGCACGTCGCTTGATTATTTATTTTTTTAATGCCGTTTTGTACTTTTTTTCTCGCAGATTGTCGATCAGCTGTTCGGTCTTTTATCCGCTTACATGTGGGAGGAGCCTCTGGCCTCGAAGAGGAATCTGGAAAATCAGCAAAATCTAGACAAAGTGCCTGAAAGCTTAAAGAAGGTTTGAGTTTACAGAAGGTAGACGTTTGGTTGTGTTGACGTTTTGGTTGACCTCGCGAGAGATCCATGTTTGGGTTTGTATTTCAGGAGAGCGGCGTGGACGAGGAGTGCATTCCCATCGGCGATTTCTCCTTTGACCCTCACAAGCTGCTGTGCTGCACTCTGGAGAGCGGGAACGTCCTCTCTCACGGATCCGGAGGCAAGGGTTACGGCCTCGCCACCACCGCCATCACCTCCGGCTGCTTCATCTGGAAGGTCCGGAGCACTTTAATCTCTCAGCGTGAGCTGTAACCGCAGCTGTGTTACGGTTTCTATAGCAACAGCACGTTCACAAGGACTTTTTTTTTTCCGAACGTTCTTCTTCTTCTTCTTCTTCTTCTTCTTCTGATAGCTCTCAGTGCACTTATTGTTACTCATGAAATTTAGCATGAATATGCAATAAACTGAAGTGAAATCGATGTCCATGCCTCTCACGCAGTTCTTCATCACGAAAGAGAACCGGGGGAACGAGGGAACGTGTATCGGCGTGGCGCGCTGGCCCATCCGTGACTACAACCACCGCAGCACCACGGACATGTGGCTGTACCGCGCCTACAGCGGCAGCCTGTACCACGGCGGGGAGCTGGGTCGCGCTCTGCCCTCCTTCACCCAGGGAGACACCATCACCTGCATCCTGGACATGGAGGCCCGGACCATCTCCTTCGCCAAAAACAACCGAGTCAGTACATTTAGGGAAAAAAATTCAATTAAATAAACACTTTTCAGATCAGAACCTGCACGTATTTTAGAAATGTTTTAAAGTTGAGCAGAATTTCACTTTAGAAGTGAGACCGAGAGGGCGTGGCTTATGCTTCTTTCTCCCAGCCCCCCAGCTCCAGATTTATTTCATAAGCGCTGGAGTAAATTAAAGACGCCCCCTAGTGTAGACAAATGAACTGCACGTAAATGCTGCACTCATGCCCAGCGCACTTCATTTACAACTAGACAGGTACGTGTTCTGATGAACGTTTTATAATGACAGTCTACGGGATGAGTTGCTAGGGCGTGGCTTGACAGCTTTACAATGATCCTGAGAGACTGAGTAAAATGAGCCCGCCCCCATGTCTCTATGACAACAGGATCCACAGTTAGGTTCAGTTTCAGCATTCCTATGGAAGTTAGTATAGCAGGAAACGCAACTGTGAACACTTCCTGTTTCGGTGGGGGTTGGCGGCGGGTGGGGGGGGGGGGGGGGTTTACTCAAATTCAAATTCAAATACACAATCATACACAGTACGATATGCAGTGAAATTCTTAGGCAACTGCCCTGACCTTAGAACAAGAAAGAAACAAACAAAAAAAAGTTATTTATCTAAGAAGGAATAAGAAAGAATATCTATATAGAAAATAAATATTAAAACAAAAGTAAATTTGAGAAATATATATATATATATATATATATATATATATAATTAAAATTTGACTAAGAAGAATAAAATAAAATATAAAATGTCTATATGATACAAGTATACATTAAAGGAAGATATAAGGAAATTATAAGAAAGTGAGAAAAACCTAAATGTACAAATAGAAAATATTGGAATGGAGTGAACATAAGGAACGGAATGTCCAGGGGTGAGGGTACCGTGCCTTCATACAGTATTTATACGTCAAAGGGGCAAATCTCTTGCGCCCCAGGGGTACGACTTATACCCTCTTGAGGGGTA
The DNA here is from genome assembly GCA_011419295.1 of Clarias macrocephalus. Taxonomy (NCBI): domain Eukaryota; kingdom Metazoa; phylum Chordata; class Actinopteri; order Siluriformes; family Clariidae; genus Clarias; species Clarias macrocephalus. Next base: position 17,917 of record JAAGKR010011022.1, on the reverse strand, counting down.
TGTTCTGACACAGCTTGTAAGCCTCTTCAAATGTAGTGAATTTCCTACAAAATTCTTGCTTTGTGTTAGAAACCGTCAAAGTTGGTCTCCATGTTAAGTCTATGGGACTTTTTGGGCAGTAATTTACCCCGCACCCCTTAGAAAAGTTCATAGCACTCCATTCCCGAATAGGTCGCGCGATTTGACACCTCTTTCATGGCTCTAAATAATTCCAAAAAATGTAATAATCATAAGCAATATATATATATATATGTGATGCTTTGCTTCGCAGGCTCCACTGATTACTGCTTTAACTCGTCACGATTAATTAACCGAGTTAATCAGTTCAAGTTCAAGTAGGCTTTAACATAACATAACAATACGTTCCTTAAAGTAGTAGCAAGAATTTAAAAAGTTGGTGCAGAAAGTAATCCAGTAATGAATATTGTGCAAAAGGGCATTTACAGGTTGGTGTGTACAATAGTTTGGTAGTGTGGATCAGTGTGTTTGCGTTTGTGTTGATTAGTCAGTCCAGTCACAATGTTTTGAGGTAGTTGAGTTAAGCTGAGTGATAATGTGTGTGTGTGTGTGTGTGTGTGTGTGTGTGTGTGTGTGTGTGTGCTTTGTATATTGTATAGCGTTTGTATATCTGTAATCAATCGTATGTGTTAATCGTCAGTCTCCTACACACAGGTGTGATGTTGTTCTCTCTCTCACCTTCTGACTCGCAGGAGCCCAAGCTGGCGTTTGAGGGCGTGGACGCTACAGAGCTTTACCCCTGTGTGCTGTTCTACAGCAGTAACCCGGGAGAGAAGGTGAGAGCGTACACACTCTCGGCAGACATCCGCCTGGCCCGGCAGCCTCAGTAAAGATATTCTCTCTCTTTTTTTGCTCACATTATAGTTTGTATATTCGAGTTATTACATTTTTGTACATGATATCTGTCCAGATGGTCTTTGAAATTATACATGGGTAGTTTTTAAAAATGATCTGCACTGTTATATTAAAACTCCTGTCAGTCTTATCAGCGTTTTCCAATCAAGTCTCCCCAGTCACGGTTGTGTAAGTGTGTGTGAACGTCAGTTACATCAGTTCATTTGTAACTGCGGTGCGAGCAGAAATGGACGTCCCGCTTGTGATTTGCACGAAAGAAGAGCATCGTGCAGTGATTCAGCTAGTTCATGTGGTCTGAGGGTGAACTGTACCTGGTGCAGAGCATAAACAGAAGTGTTTGTATATCTGCAAACAACATTCGGAGCGATACTCTAAGGAAGGTGAAAGTGTCTTAAAGAGAATCGTTAGCGATGACGAGACACGGACTCATCACTACGAGTCTGAGTCTGGAGCGGAAACATCCTCAATCACAGACTGAGAGAAAGTTCAAAAGTCGACCGTCAGCTGGAAAATTCATCAACGCTTACAGTTTTCTGAGATTCTCAAGGGTCAGAAGTATTGGAACGTCATCAGGAAAAAGGTTCAACAATGGACAGCGCGCGTTACAGTGAGCCGCTTATTGAAGAGCTGAAGACTAAACTTCAGATTAAACTCTGGTTTAAGAGGTCTGATATCAGAGGGCATTGTGACGCACGTCTGCACACTTCTGCCCAAACTGTCGACACTCTGAGGTGTAAAAGCGTCCGCGCTACAGTCCTGATCTCACTCCATCAGACTTTCACCTGTTTGGTCGCCTGAAAGCAGAACTACGAGGACGAGGACTCACTTCTGAAGAGGAACTGAAGACAGCGGTGCATTCGTGGCTCGCGGATCAGTTAATAAAAATTTTATTGAGGGAATACAAAAGCTTGTTGACAGATTGACAGTGTATTGAAAGAGAGCAAAGAAATTACATGGAAGACAATATGTTTTTTGTCTTTTTTTTTTTTTTTTAAGTTAATTATAGAATAATTTCTACAGCCAGAGTGCGGATAATTTTTGACTCAGGCCATAATTCGATTTGAATGTTTCCATTCTGGATTTCTTTTTTAATAAAAAATTAAATTTAATGTGTTGTTGATGAAAAAAACACACAAAAATAATAGTTTAATGTAGTTTATTCTGACTCATTAACCTCGACAGTTGCTTAACGAGATGAATTCTCAACTCTGATTGGCCAGAATGAATGTGTAATGAATTTTCTATAACAGCAGCTGGTTCACATATACATCATGTACATCATGGTTTCTATAGTAACGGCTTGTTTACAGAAGCTTGTACACGAGACTCTTGTAGATTAGAGAGTCAGATTAAAGGCAGATCAACAGACTGTATCATAAGAGGAAGAAAAAACGTTTTTATTAATTTATAAAACATTGTTGTTATTTTAAACCAATTTTTTCTGCCTGCAGGTGGCGCTGTGTGACCTGCAGATGCGTGGCGTGCCCAGTGACCTCTTACCCGGCGACCCCCTGTGCTGCCCCCGTGTGGCCGTGCTCCTGGAGGCCGCGGTTCAGCTCCTGAGGCGCCTACATCACGCCGAGGCCTGGACTCCGCACATCAACGAGTACATGAGCCGACGCCTGGATCTCATCAGCGTCGTCATGAGGGAGGGGACGCAACAAGCACATGGTGCGCATACACACACACACACACACACACACACACACACACACACACACACACACACAGTCTGGGAACAAAAACTCTAATAGTTACTTCTAAACTCCAAACGAAATATTCATACAGTGAAAATAAAAGCTTTTCCGTCGTTTCGTTTTGGTCCAGGAGGTGGCAGTAAGGAGCAGGCAGAAGGTGGCGAGGAGGTGGAGCGTGAGTGGAAGGTGCGAAGTCCGGACCTGCTGTGTGACGGACAGCTCGGCGTGCTGTGCTCGGACGTGTGGCCCGTCCTGGCTCTGATCGGGGGCGTGGACAGCGGCCTGAGGGCGGGAGGGGCGTGTCTACACAAACCCAGCGGGCGTCAGGCCACCCTGTTAGGGGTAGTAAAGGAGGGCAGCAGCCTGGCGAAGCTGCAGTGGGAGGAGACCGATCTGACCGTCAGGTACGAGTACAGTCCGCACCGACACAAACACGCTGGGAATAAACACCAGAGTTGCGGCGTTACAGGAAACTAAACAACGACGCGGTGCCGCGATGAACCGAGGCGCGAGTGACTGATGATTGTTTTTTTTCTGTAACTTCGTGACACTGTGTTTTATTCCCTTTACACCACATTCGCTCTGTCCCGCCATCTCCGTCTCGCTCGCCGCCATGAGAAGTGATCTTATCCTCCGAATTTGGATTCCTTTCCTTTTTCTGTTGCTCTTTTTTATTCCTAATCATTATCCTTTGTTCTTCTTTTTTTATCTTCTTTTCTCCTCATTTTCTTTCCATCCTCTGTACCCCCCTCCCCTTTCACCTTCCCTTCTTTTTCCTTTTGTCTTTCTTCCCATTTTAATCCTCACTTCCTTCCTTTACCACATTTCTGCTCATGTTTCCTTTTCTTCTGTTCCGTTTCCTTTGATCTTCACCCTTTTACCACTTTTTTTTCTTTTGATCTCTTGAATCTATTCCTTCCTCTAATCTCTTTTCTTTCTTATCTAATCTTTTTTATTCTTTTTTTCTTTAATGCTTCCTGTTTCCTTGCAATCTTCTCTCCTCTATTTCTTTCAAATTTCCGACAATCTTTTTTCCTTTACCATTCATCACTTATGTTTTCTTTTCCTTTCTTTTTTATCACCTTCTTCTCTTACATTTTTATATCCTTTTTTCCTTTACTTATCCCCTAATTTATTCCTTTTCTTTTTAAATTTTCTTTTCTTCTTACTCTCTCTTTCATCTTCCTTTCGATTTACTTTTTAAATTTTATATTCCTAACTTTGCTTTGATCTTCTCTCCTCATTATTCCTTTCTTTTCCTTTCATCTCTTCCCTCTTTTCTTCCGTTCCTTTTCTTTTGCTTTCCTCTCCTCACATTATACGCTGCCTTTCTATTTTCCTTGATCTACTTTCGTTCCCCTTTTTCCTCCTTTTTCTTTTGATTTTCCTTATCTTCCGTAATCACTTTCCTCTTTTATCCTCTTTATCTCTACACCTCCCTTTTTTCTCTTTGATCTTTTCTCATCCTTTTTTATCCCCCCTTGTCCGCCCCCTTTCCTTTTCTCCCCTCACCTCTCTCATTATTTTCCTCCTCCACCCCCCCCCCCCCCCCTCTCTGCCGTACTCTCACTAACTCAAAGCTTCCTGAATTCTTGGTCACCCAGCGACACCCCGCTTTCGTCCCTGGAGCCGTGCGATGTCCCCCAGCTGGACGTGTCGCACTGCAGCAGCTTCACCGCCTCCACCATCTTCGACCTCATCCTGCTGACGGGCGTGCTCGAGGAGGCGGAGCCTAAATCCAGAACCAGGGCCCAGACGCATCCTCGCAGGCAGACGGGGTCGGAGAGCGGAACGAGGAGTGACCTCGAGAGGAAGCTGGACGAGGACATCACGCGGCTCATCATGCTGGAAGAAGAGAACGACGAGGAAAAAGACGAGTTCCCGGAATCCATAAAATACCCGAAGCCGTGCGGAGAAGCGCAGGAAGGCGCGTCCTGCGCGGCGCAACACAAAGCAGACATGTTCGCCCTGGAGCTGCGCGCCGTCCGCGTCTCGTACCTCCTCCTCGGGGCGCTGAAGTCTCTGGCCGTGATCCTGAACTGCACCAAGTTCACAGACCTGCTCCTGGCGCCCAAAGCGGAGACGAGCGGCGGCGCAGGCAGCCCCGAGCAGTCGAGCGCCGAGCTGCGGTCCGTGCTGCAGTTCCTGGTGCGCAGCATGGTGAAGTGGGCGGTCAGGCCGTGCCCGATTAAACAGCACGTCACCATGGCTGATCTGGAGAGAGCGCAGATTATGATCTTTAAAGGAGCTTTATGCAGAACGCAGGACGACGGAGAGAACAAAGGTACGTGACGGGCGCGATCCGTCCCTCTCGTTCTGAGAACGGTTTGACTCGACTCGAGTGCAGAAAGTAAATCAATCACGCCGTGACTTTTGGGTTACAGATGATTTCATAATAAATTATGAAAAATTTGAAAATCCTGATCGTATTAATGAATCATTGACTGATTGATTAATTGCCATTTAACAGATTAAAAATGTATGTAGTAGCTCACACGTCTACTGACCTCTGCACCACCAGAGGGCGCACTTTCAGTTCAGACGGAGCGCAGGATTGGACATTTCTGTGAAACAAAACGAACCGGATGTATCAATTAAGATCTAAAATCAGATTAAAAACAGCACATGTGTTTTTTACTAAAATTTGTTATATTTTTCAGACCACATTGTTTTATGTCCACTCCGCAGGTCACGGCGCGTCTCAGCCGGTGTCCCAGTCTTCCAGCTCCGTGTCTCTGCACAGCAACGCCTCGGACGTCACCGCCGTCTTCGGACAGTCGACTTCGCCCTCCACCAACGACCTGACGTCGTCCCTCCTCACCGCGTTACAGGCTGACGGCTTGGACAACTTTAACCCTTTCCTTCCCATCAGCATTCTGCAGTGAGTAGAGTACACACACACACACACACACACACACACGCACACACACACACACACACACACACGCACACACACATATACACACACACATCCGACTGACAGAAACGTTTCCTCATTAATTATATCACTTTGTGATCGTGTTACGCTCTTTTAGTTTACAAAAAAGGGGATTATTTAATCACACACACACACACACACACACACACACACACACACACACACATGGATGAGAGGGTCAGCTGTCTGATATGGCTGGATGTCTTTACTCCAGATCAGACAGCTGTACAGATGAAACTCGCACTTTGGTGCCTGAAGATGAGAATGAGAGAGCAGGTGAGTGTTTGTGTGTGTGTGTGTTTGGTCAGAAAAAGAGGACATGCCCCTGTGTGTGTGTGTGTGTGTGTGTGTGTGTGTGTGTGTGTGTGTGTGTGTGTGTGTGTGTGTACTAATCTCTTTAACCTCTACAGCATGTTCATCTAATCCCTGACATCAGCACGATCTCTGCAGTAGAGAAGCCGAAGCAGCGCTCACGTTCACAACAGCACAACTACAGTGTCTATATTAATTATTACTATTTTAATATTAAAAACTTCATTATTACTGTATGTGCATTCAGGAATACAGTCAGTGAATAACCTTAATCAAAACCAACTTGTAAGCTTTAAGGACACAAGTGTCATACGTTCCAGTGTATGATCTAATATATCTGCTTTATTTCTCTTATATCAGAAATATTTACCTTTTTGCCATTTTTTAAAAATTTTATAATTTAAATAAGACATTTGATGATGAGAAAGAGGCAGGGGACAGACGTCAGAGAGGCAGGGGAGAGACAGGAGAGAAGCAAGATAGAGGCAGGAGAGAAACAGGAGAGGGACAGGGGAGAAGCAGGGGAGAGACTGGAGAGTAGCAGGAGAGAAAGAGAAGAGAAACAGGAGCAATACCGTAGAGAGACAGGGGAGTAGCAAGAGAGAGCCCGGAAAGAAACAGGAGAGAGACTAGAGAGAGACAGGAGGGAGAAGCAGGGGAGAGACAGGAGGGAGAAGCAGGGGAGAGACCGAAGAGAAGCAGGCGAGAAGCAGGAGAGATACCGGAGGGAGACCGGGGAGAGGCAGAGAAGCAGGGGAGAGATCGGAGAGAAGCAGGGGAGAGACCGGAGAGAAGCAGGGGAGAGAACGGAGAGAAGCAGGGGAGAGACTGGAGAGAAGCAGGGGAGAGACCGGAGAGAAGCAGGGGAGAGACCGGAGAGAAGCAGGGGAGAGAACGGAGAGAAGCAGGGGAGAGACCGGAGAGAGGCATATGAGAGACAGTTGAGAAGCATGAGAGAGACAGGAAAGAGGCAGAAGAGAGACCGGAGATAAGCAGGAGGGAGACAGGAGAGAGGCAGGGGAGACATAGGGGAGAGAGAGGAGAGAAGCAGGGGAGAGACCGAAGAGAAGAAGGAGAGATACAGGAGAAAACTAGGAGAGATACAGGAGAGAAGCAGGAGAGAGGCAGGGATGTGAAATAGGCAGGAGAGAGACGGGAGAAGGGAAGGGGAGATGTGTGGACGAGATGTAGAAGAGACAGAGAAACATGTGAGAGAAGCAGGTGGACATGAAAGAGGCAGGTTAGATATGTGGGAGAGGCAGGGGAGAGATGTGTGAGTGTTTTGGAAGAGACCAAAGAGAGGCAGTAGATGGACGGAAAAGAATGGGAATGATATGAAAGAATCAGGGGAGAGAGACGTGAGAGAGGCAGGGGAGAGACAGGAAAGTGGCATGAGAGGGACAGTATGGAGACATGAGAGAGATGGAAGAGAGGCACAGATAAGAGGCAGAAGTGAGGCAGAGGAGAAGTTGGAGCTGTGCTGAAGGATGAATGTGGCCTCAGAGTGGCTTGTACTAGCAGCTTTTCTTTCTCTCTTTCTTTGCATGTGTGTGTGTGTGTGTGTGTGTGTGTGTTTACGTGCGTGCGCATGGCTGTTGCAGGCGTATGGTTCTGGCTCGCTTCCCCACGCTGGCTGGGCTGGTCCACAGCCCCATGTTGCCGCCGCCGATCACCCTGGTAGGCTCCGCCCCCTGCACAGGATTTGCTGAGCAGCAGACGAGCTTCCTGGAGCCGTGCGGTCAAACCAGAACCCCTGTGGGTAAGACTCGAGACGCCCGGACGAGGGAAGAGAGGAACGCGGCGCGTGCTAATGTAGAGCTGCAGTCTGCAGCGCCACCACTGTCCGGGCTGCTGTTACAGGAAATTAATCAACAACAAGAATTACAATTTAAATCGATTTTTATCGGATATCAGTGATGTGTTAGTAACGATTATTAGTACTGACTTCGTGCATGAATCTGTAACATTTCTGCCGCGTGTTAACACTAAATTTAGATAATTATGTTTATATAGGTTTGAGTTGTGCTGTTCACGTTGTTTTATGTTCATTCCTCTTTTTCTTTTTCTTTTTTTTCAGATCCACCCGCAATGTTTGTTCCTGTTCGTTTGCTAGAAATGGGCTTTTCTGTCAGACACATCTACAGAGCTATGGAAGCTGCAGGTTGTTTCTTTATTCCTTATTCTTTTATTTTGACTTATTTCATAAAAATTTTATTCCCAAGCAAAACAGCAACCTGCGGGTCAAATCCAGCCTGGCTCGGCTTTACAAAATGAAACGGTTTCAATCGTGGTGTTAACTTTGTTGCATGAGGAATCAGTCGTGGCTAGAAATCCCGTACTGACCTTTGACCTCCGCCTCAGGGGTCACGGGTGAGGTGGACTCGGCCACGGTCGAGCTCCTGGCGAGCTGGATGCTGGAGAATCCGCTACCGGAGGAGCAGCAGAGAGGAGAGAGTGTGTCAGCGTCCGACGCCGCACACACACCGTCCTCAGACGGACCTGAGACCGTACAGTGTCCGGAGTCTCCGACGGTGCATGGAGAACCCAGCGAGAGGTGTGTATACACACACACACACACACACACACACACACACACACACACTTTGTCACTAGAGCTACTCATTGCATTAGTTTGTATTTCCTAAATGTGTGTGTGCGCATGCAGTGTGTTAGCCGGCCTGGATCTGGTGGAGAGAGAGAACTTCCTGGACGTCCATCTGACACGGAACCGCCCCCCTCCAGCACGGAGACAACGCTCGGGTCAGCGCGCTTCCTTCAGGAGATCAGGTGCTGGATTGTTCTCCAAATCATCGTGTGCCACCTTCGTCCTCTGTCGGCATCTTGCAGTTCTTAACTAATTCTAACGTTCCGTGTCGTTTGTCGTTTGTTCGTACCAGACTCGGTGTGTGATTGGCCGGAGCGAGCAGACACGCACCCGTTTTCAGCGGAGGAGGAGGCGGAGCTGGGCTTCATGGACGAACCGTACCAGGAGGAACCATATGAGGAACTGCTCACTCCGGACTTCATCGCCTCAGAGAGGGACACGCTCTGGATGGTGGAGGTGCGCACACACACAACACACACACACACACACACACACACACACACACGCGCTTTTATTTATCATTTCTCATTTTATGTCCTCGTTCTGTCTCTGTCTCTGTCTCTCAGGAAGTCGAGGAGCACTCCGAGCCCCGTGAGATGGTGGAGTGTGAGCTGTGTAACACTCTGACGCTGCACTTTAACGCCCACATGAAGAGGCACCACCCGGGCTGCGGGCAGAGCGCCGGTCGCCGTGGTTACCGCAGTAACGGCGCCTACGTGGACGGCTGGTTCGGGGGAGAGTGTGGCTCGGGGAGTCCGTACTACCTGCTGTGCTCCAGCTGCAGGGAAAAGTACCTCAGTGCCAACCTGAGAGCCATGGAGCATCACCACCACCACGGGTGAGCGCGCAGCAGGGGAACACATCAACATCTCCACATCAGAGAGGCTCATCTGATCCTAAACTTTACACCGGGGGGTTTAAACTGGTTCAAATCTTTTTGGAGTTCAATCCAATCTAAAACTTTACGCTGGGATTTTAGTCTAATCGAAAACTTTTTTTTACGTTCAGGATTTTTAACTGAGTGTTTATCTGATCGACCTTTTAAACTGAGAGGTTTATCTAATCTAAAACTTTATCTGATCTAAAACTTCACAGTGGGTTTTAAAAAGTTTAATCTGACGTAAAAACTTCACACAAACAGTTTATTCCAATCTGAACCCGTAATCTGATAAATAAACTGATTGACTGTTTATAAATAAATAAATATGTTAATTTAATAGTGTAAATAGGTAATTGATTGTGCTTTTATCTATTTATTATTATTGTGTCTATTTGTTTAGTTATCTATTAGATTCATTTTTATTCATTTATTTATTAGATTTTTCTTTCTTTTTGTTTATTTCTTTTGTTGCTCTCAGGTCGGAATGTGTGTGTGTGTATGTGTGTTTTTTTTATATCCTAAAGGCTGAAACTGAAATAAAATATCATTATAATAATAATATCAAAGTAAAACAGTTGTGGAGTAAATGAATATTAAATAATAATATTGTAATTATTGGTCGCTGTTTCTTCAGTAAATGTAAGCGAGCCTTTGTTGATGTTTAATGGCTGTATGGGTTTTTTAAAAGAATTTAAATGACTAAACTTTAGACTGACTTGTTTAATAAATACAGGACTGAATGTAATATGAAAAATGACTGGGTAAATAAATTTTGATCTAAATATTGAAATGTTTTTTTATTTTGTTCAGATCAAGGGGAATGGCGTCTGATCTGATCGGCCGTTTGGACAGCACGTCTGATGGTACGTACACTCGCATTTATAGTTTTATATATATATAATTTTATGACACAAAGATAAAAGCAGTATCTATGGGATATATAAACGTGTGTGTGTGTGTGTGTGTGTTTACCAGATGAGTGGGAGCAGCAGGACAGCTCGGACCCGGAGCGTCTGACCGGTTTGGAGGATTTCGGCGTGCTCTTGAGGCCGCTGGGACTCAGTGAGAAGAAACCGATTCCAGAACCGATCCCGTTCACAGAAGCAGATCCGCTCGGAGCCCTCAGCACCGCACACACACACTCACAGGGCCGAGGTAACACACTAGGCTATTATTTCACCATAATCAGTAATTTACCCATCAACCACTTAAATGTGTAATCAAACAGAATCTTTTCTACCTTTTTAGCCCAGTTTAGTTATTATTATTATTATTATTATTGTTATTATTATTATTATGTTTTGGGGTGTGTCCTATTCTGAGACTTTAGAATGCATCAGTCATATAAACATTAAACAACTTTTACTTTAGCTTAACTTTACTTTAGCTTCTTAAAAATTATTTATTTGTTGTAAAATTAGTTAAAGAAACAGAAATCAATCAGTTAGTGACAGAGCGGTGTGATACAGCAGTAGTTTTTTTTCTTTCTTTTTTAAAATTTTTTGTAAGAACACATCCTGGAGTGTTTTATTCCTCTTTTACCACAAGGCTTTGCCCTAAACAAATGTTTAAACTTAATTTATTTTGGTGTGTGTGTGCAGGTGTGACGAGTACGGAGCTGAAGCCTGCAGTGGCGTTACTGTCTCTCGGGGAGCAGGCCGTGTCTCTGACGGATCCTCAGCAGAGACTGGAGGCTCTACGGCGAGTCACTTCTACAGCGCAAGTCCTGCTGGGGTACAGCATGGTGCTCACGGCCCTGTCCCAAACCGCGTCCATGTAAGACACTCCACCACTCTGTGTGTGTGTGTGTGTGTGTGTGTAAGATTTTCTGATGATGCCTAATGCCCAATGTGTGTGTGTGTGTGTGTGTGTGTGTGTGTGTGTGTGTGTGTGTGTGTGTGTGTGTGTGTTTGTCCCTTAGCACTTCCGTGTGCAGTCAGTCCAGCGGGTTAGAGGCTCTGGGATTGGCCGATATCCGGATCCTGGTGCGCCTCATGTGTTTAGCCGCTGGTGGGCGTGTCCAGGTGGACCAACAGGACAGGGTGCGCGGGTCAGCAAGCGTCAGCTCAAGCTCCGCCTTCCTTTCATTCCTCAGTTCCGCTATCGGCGGTTTGGTGTCTCACAGCCCCGCGGCGTACAGGGAGCTAGTGGACATCTGTACGCAGGTAAACACATCGGTCGACCAGTCTCATCCGCCGCGGTCACATGATCGCAGCGTCTATATCACGCCTCTCTCGTTCACACTTTCAGGATCTGATGGCCGCCGCTACAGGTGTGAACCTCGGAGCCATCTGTGACCCCCAGCAGCGGGGGCGTCTGGGCGTGGGGCGGGACTCCAGAGAGCTCGCCTTCCCCAACTTCCTGGTTACGCAGAGCCTGGTGGCGCTCCTGACCGAGAAACGCGTTCGATATCGGTACGGCGTGGAGAGAGCCGAGTCCAACGAGACTAAAGGTGAAGACTCACGAGCAGCTCGTCTCGTACATGAGAGACACCTGCTTTAAAATAAAAATACATATTGCTACATCAGGTGTGAAGAGTTTTACCTATGAAGTTGCGTTTCATCTGCTTCAGCAGAACAGACGCTTACGTCTGCTCAGAAGATCCCTCGGCTCGTCTCGGCTACGTTTGCAGGTTTCTGTTAATGCGTCCATCTGAGATTCTCGTTACAGAACGATGTTTTTAGAACAAGTGCTTGAATATGTGTAGGATTTCTACAGAACAATTAGCATGATGAACACAAACGATGCGATTGGAGTCGAGTCGAGTCGAGTCAGGCTCTCAGCAGGGCCGAAAGTCTTAAGTAGTTTCTCTTCAATAAAGGATGAGTTCAGTCATATCAATTAATAAGAATGTATAGATTACCTTGGAAACATTGTTGAGTTTTACTTACATTCTTTCAATTCACGTACCGAAGACTCCTGTTTGCTTTCAGGTTGCCAGGTATTTCACATCTCCATCAGTATAAATTTGACAGATGATAACCCTTTTTGTGTTTGAGCTTCTTATTAATGCTACTATACGTCTCAAAAATATAACGTTGGATGCTTGTAGGATTTATACAGAGTTATTAATGTAACATATTGCAAAAAAGGACATATTTTAGCAAGTGAACATATATTTAGCCACTATTTCTTATTGTAGTTACAATAAATCAAAGCTAACAAATTACTCCTGTTTTAGATAATTAGTTATAATTATTTTTAAATGTATGTTTTCTAGTTGATAGAAAGGCTTCTTTCCAGAAATAGATAAAATACTTTAAATTAACTAAATAAATCTGCTAACAGACTAAGATTTTTTTACGTAAATATGTTTAGAAATAGGTTTAATAATCGTGCATTATGTTTGTTTTATGATTAAATTAAACCAAAAAAATGAATATAAATATTTTCTTTTAGATTCATAATCGTTTTGCTTGCTGTGATTTATTAAATCTTGCAGCGAGCACAAATAAACCAGGGTGAAGGTCACATCAAGGTCAAAAATCTTAGCCATAACTAGCCATGGTGGCGGAGGCGTCCCTTTTGATTGCATTGTTTGACTGTTTTTAACTTTTGACTGTTTGTAATTGAAGCTTTTTCTTTTTTTTTTTTTTACCCTCAAGTATCAGTCTAGTCTTGTACAGTGGAACCTCGGAGTGCAAGTAACGCGGTTCGCGAGTGTTCCACAAAACAAGCTAATTTTTAAAATAAATTTTCACTTGGAAAACGAACAAGTCTTGGTTTACGAGTGTCGAGTATCAAGTATCACACATGTGCTTGTCTTGTTTTGACGCTGAGCGTCACATGATCGCAACTGAGCCAACATTTTTTCTCTCTCTTGCACTGCAGAATTGTGGGTAATCGTCTCCTCTGCTGGGTCTTAGTGCGCGTCTATATCTTTACTTTACAGCAGTGATTCCATTAGTGTGTGCGCGCACTCGAGTGTCAGAGATGTTTCTTGTTAATTTTCTTGATGAGGCGGCGTTTCCATTAGTGTGTGTGTTGAGGGATTTATTTCTAATTTTCCTTAATATTTTATATGAATATGGCACAATCATTAAGAATGGATTTATGTCAGCGTGATCTTTATAAGTGTCCTTGTTTACTTAGTAAGTGTCCTTGTTTACATAGTTTTCACATGATGTTTTTAACCTTGATTGCATTTTTCTACCATTGTTTTTCCATTTCTTGGCCTTGGTCGATGTTTACATCTTAGTATAAAATGGGTGTTTTGCCATTTATGTTTGAATTTCATTGCCCAAGCTGACTGATTGATGCTTGCAAGCAAAATAACTATCTTCTACAGCTGAACCCTGGATCTGAGTCTCCTGATTCCTTGGTCATCTAATGCTCTGGTCATTTCCAGAACATTTTATTTTTATTTACAACAGTGTGAAAGTCGTCCCGCACAGTAGTTTCTCCCCCACACAAATGAGAGAGGAGAAAGGGTGAACACGCACACACACGCACACGCACACATACACAGCGCATACGCGTACACACACATACTTTTTTGGCACCTATTTTTACAAGTGCTTTGATATACGAGCACACTTCTGGAATGAATTATGCTTGCAATCCAAGGTTCCACTGTGTATTATATGGTAAAAAATGCAAATCTTGCAACCCTGTCTACAATAATGTGCAAATCTTCCACTTACGTTAAAACTGGTGTTTGTTTCCTCCTGTCCTTAGAGTCGGGCAGCCCCCTGACCCCGGGCCCGGGTCTCACTCAGGCCAGTGTACGCGTGGGATCCCTGGAGCTGGCGAACGCTCTGGCGGCGTGCGCCCTCTCCGCCCGTCTGAACAGCGGGCACCGGCAGTGGGCGGCTCAGCAGCTGGTTCAGGCGCTGGCGGCATCCGAGCGAGATGGCTCCATCAGACCGCAGAGCTACAGCGACACAGCCGGGGACCTGCGACAGTGTCCCCTCAGCAAGCTGGAGGGGCACCAGAGCAGGGTACGGCGCCCCGTCTGCGCCTTCACCATCGGAACACACCAGAACTTTTTAAAAAACGTGCTTTTTGTTTTTATTCATATATAGTTATGTTTAAAACTTACAGGTAACAAGCTGCACCTGGAACGGAGAGCAGGGACTACTGGCTACGAGCTCACAGGACGGGACGGTGTGTCTGTGGGACGTCTCACATAATACGGCCGACCTGCTGTACACACACACCTGTGGCAGGTAGTGCTCTCTCTCTCACACGTGTGCATGTGTTTGGACATCTACATGTATTACAGTATCAGATTTATTTATTTATTTTTGTGTGTGTGTGTGTGTGTGTGGGTAGCGAGGCCTCCCCTGGCTCTGAAGCCTCAGTAGGAACTCACCTGCTCTCCCCCGTCATGTGGAGCGCACGAGGAACGCTGCTAGCCACCTTCCAGAGCAAACACGTCTACATCTGCGTGGTCCGTGGTAAGAAACGCGCACTTACATACACACAAACACGCGTGCAGACGTCGCGGACATATCGTGACCCGGTGTGTGTTTCCGTCCCAGGCTCCCGGGTTCATGTGGAGACTCAGGTGTCGTGGGTAACAGCAATGGCCTGGGCCCAGAACGCGTCCTTCAGCAGCGCGGGCGCGGACAGCTTGCTGGTGGGACACCTCAACGGCTCCCTCTGCTGGATGGAGGTGACGGAGGAAGGTGGAGACGGAGTGCGCGTGGAGAGCACGCCGCTGCCTCACTGCCACAGGAGCGAAGGTGAGAGATACAAGACTCCGAGCAGAACTATTTACGTTAAAGGATGATGTAATGTCCTCACTGATATTATGATCAACTATTATTATTGATATTGTGATTATGATCAACACTATTTACGTTAAAGGATGATGTAATGTTCTTCTCTGTTGACACGACTCTACTTTCTACTTTTCCTTTCATGTCTCTTTGTCTCGCTGTGTCTCTTACTCTTTCACACTTCTTTTTCCTCCGTCTCTCTGAATCTCTTTCTTTCTTTTCTGTCTCTTTCTATCTCTCTTTCATATTTTCCGTTTTTTTCTTTCTCGTTTCCCCTCCCCTTCAATCTGTATCTTTCTCGTCTCTGTCATTGCCCTTTTCTTTCCCTCATCTCTCATTAATCATCATTCTGTCAATGTCTGTCTTTGAGTCTCTCTCTTTCTCTTTCTTTTCCGTTATGTCTTCAATGTCTCTCTCTCTCTTTCTCTGTCTCTGCATCTGTTATCTTTCTTTCTGATTTTGTTCTTTTCATTCTCTTCCCTTTGCTTGTATCTGTATGTCTCTCCTTCACTGTCTGCCTTTCTGCTTATGTTTTGTTTTTTCCTTTCACTCTTTTTTCTACCTCTCACTCTGACTCTTTTCCCTTTACTTTTATCTGTACTGTATGTCTGCTTCCTTCTCTGTCTCTTCCTGTTTATCACTCTTTGATTCTCTCTCTCTCTGCTCATGTTCTGTTTTCTCCTTCACTATTTTTTCTGTCTCTCTCCTGTATCTTGTTTGTCTCTTCTTGTCTATCGCTCTTTGACTCTTTGCTCTCTCTGTGTCTCAGCTCCTCGGTGTTTGGCGTGGTTCAGTGCTGATAGACTATTTGCAGTGGGTTATCCCGACGGGAAAATCCTCCTGGGATCGGCTCAGAGCTACGACACGGAGCAGCCGATACTGCTCACAGCTTTCCAGGTGCACACACACACACACACACACACACACGCACACACACGCACTATTTAATGTCAAGTTAAACCCCGTGCTCTGTTCATCAGGAGAGTGTGAACGCTCTGAGGTGGGACCCCACGGGTCACCTGCTGCTGTCGGTGTGTCGCTCCGAGGTGGTGAAGATCTGGGGTCGCTCGGGGACGGCGTGGCTCGTCCTGCACTCGCTCTACCACACGGGCCCGGTCAACGCCGCGGAGTGGTGTCCTCTCCCGGGATACGGGACAAACCCGCGCCTCATGATGGCCGTGTAAGTGTAACCGTCACAACGTGCCGACACTGGAGACTCCTTCCGTACACGTTTACTTACAGAAAGCTTTTTACATTACAAACCAAGTTCATGTAAATCTGTGAGTGCAGCCGCACCACCGTCGAGACCAATCAGAATCCAGGATTCAGCCGAGCTTTGATGTTTTACACCATGAAAGATTAATGTGAATTCAGGCAGATTGAGAGGTTTATGCATTTATAATTAAACCATGTCAGAGTAAATGACGCGTCTGATGTTAATGTAGTTAGTGCACATTAAGGATGTTTAAGATGATGTAAGTGTGTGTGTGTGTGTGTGTGTGTGTGTGTGTGTGTGTGTGTGTGTGTCGTCGTGAGCGATTGCGTGCCCAAATCAGTCTGGTTTCTGTGTAATGTAAAACTTTACATTAAATTTACATTCATTAAAAAAAGTGTTGTTTTATGTAACGTGTGTATTATAAAACCCAGAGCATGTCGTCACTGTGCTCGTAATTATTAACACAATAAATAATAAACATAATAAATAACAATCATTTTCTCTCTCTCTCTCCTCAGCGGATGCCAAAATGGCCTCCTGTACGTCTGGAGCGTTCCACAAGGGGGCAGTAGCGTGTCAGTGCCTCATTTCCTCAGTGCCTCGGGTGGGCAGGACAGAAGCGGCGTGGTCAAGGTCAGAGCGTCTCTCCTGACTCGCCTCGGGCACCGACTCCACTCTCAGCACTTTTTATTTCCTTATCGATCCATTCCTTTCCTTTGGCTGTGTGTGTGTGTGTGTGTGTGTGTGTGTGTCATCTAAAGACACCATTTGCTGCTCTACATTCAGGAATTGTACTTTTTTTAATCGGTGCTGATTGAAATAAAAATGAAAGTGTGTTTTAATGCAGGTGTGTGTGCGTGTGTGTGTGTGTGTGTGTGTGTGTGTGTGTGTGTGCGTGTGTGTGTGTGTCAGCCCATTTTGTGTGCATGTGTGTCAGGTGGTACTTGTGCTTGTGTGTGTCGTGTTCATGTGTGTTTCAATTCAGCGTGACTGAGAGTGTATGTGTGTGTGTGTGTGTGTGTGCGCGCGCTTCGGAAAGAATGTGTGTTTGGATTATAGACGCATGTATAGTGGCATCTGTGTGTGTGTGTGTGTATTATAAGTGTGTGTGTGTTATGTTGTGTGTGTGACATGTTGTGTGGGTGTGTATTATAAGTGTTTGTGTTATGTTGTGTGTGTATTATAAGTGTATTTGTGTATTATGTTGTGTGTGTGTGTGTGTGTTATATTGTGTGTGTGTGTGTGTCATGTTGTGTGGGTGTGTATTATAAGTCTGTGTGTGTTATGTTGTGTGTGTGTGTTATGTTGTGTGTGTGTGTTATGTTGTGTGTGTGTGTTATGTTGTGTGTGTGTGTTATGTTGTGTATGTGTGTATTATGTTGTGTGTGTGTGTTATGTTGTGTGTGTGTGTGTGTGTGTGTGTGTGTTATGTTGTGTGTGTGTGTGTGTTATGTTGTATGTGTGTATTATGTTGTGTATGTGTGTATTATGTTGTGTGTGTGTGTTATGTTGTGTGTGTGTGTTATGTTGTGTGTGTGTGTGTGTGTTATGTTGTGTGTGTGTGTGTGTTATGTTGTGTGTGTGTGTTATGTTGTGTGTGTGTTATGTTGTGTGTGTGTATTATAAGTGTGTGTTTGTATTATAAGTGCGTGTGTGTTATGTTGTGTGTGTGT
>JAAGKR010011021.1:0-20733 GCA_011419295.1 Clarias macrocephalus | reverse complement strand
GGCCCTTTAATAAGCCATACATCCTGACTCACACTTTGGTCATTCCTGAGTCACTCCCTGA
Organism: Clarias macrocephalus; assembly: GCA_011419295.1. NCBI lineage: Eukaryota > Metazoa > Chordata > Actinopteri > Siluriformes > Clariidae > Clarias > Clarias macrocephalus. The sequence continues at coordinate 20,672 of JAAGKR010011021.1, read as the reverse complement.
ACCCTTGCATATAGGGCATGCACATATTTCACCAAAGGAGCGTCAGCACCAAAGAGATGACAGTGCCTGTTTTTACTGCAGTCAGACAGGTTATGTAGTGAGCAGCTTCCCACTAAAAGGGTAGAGGCCCCCAGTAATTCTAGGGATGTTGGGGGGGGGGGGGGGTTATGACCCAGAACAGCCAGTTCTATGTCACTCAAACTCGAGTGGACCAAAACCTAATCTCCTCCTCCACTGCCTTCCAATGCAAGATTCCACTCACACCCCTGCGTCAACCATTGATTGTTCACGCTCTTGATAGCAGCAGACGCGCCCCTATCACTCATTGCACTGCCCCCATTACCCTACAATTTTCAGGCAACCATATTGAGACCATCACTTTCCTAATCGGAAAAGTGGGTCTCTGGCATAGCTTTAGTATTTGGCCTGCCGTCTGGTGCCTATAAAATGAATGGCCATGCACCTATTGTCTTGGGATTCCCATGTCTAAGAATGCATTACCCCCAAATAGATTGGCAAAAGCGAAGCATCCTGGATTGGAGTCCCACTTTCCTCTCGTCATGTTTGCACACTGCCACCACAGGTCAGACATTGCCCATGTTCTAAAAGGAGATCTGCAACCTTGCCAAAGTGCCCTCCGAGGACCATGACCTTCGACAGGTCTTTAGCAAATCATGTTCCATTTCTCTACCACCTCACTGCCCCTATGATTGTGCTATGAACCTCCTCCCTGACAGCAGGATTAATCCATCCATCCTCCTCACCTGTGGGGGCAGGATTCTTCTTGCAGGAGAAAAGGGATAAGTTGATGCATTGATTACAGGGATCTGAAAGATATCACGCTACCCTCTCCTGCTGATGTCATCTGCCTTTGAACTGCTCCAGAACTGCTTCCTCAAGTCCTGTATGATCACCAAACTAGACTTGAGGAATGCCTACCACCTGGTCAGAATAAGAGAGGTGATGAGTGGAAGACTGCCTTCAATACCCCCACTGGCCATTATGAATACCTGGTCGCCCCATTTGGCCTAAACAGCGCACCGGCGGTCTTTCAGGCCCTCATCAACGATAGCCTGAGAGACTTCCTCAATGTCTTTGTCTTTGCCCTTGACCTTAATGACATCTTGATCTACTCATGCTCTGAAAAGAAACACAAGCTCCACAATTGTCAGGTCTTGCAACAACTGCTGGAGAACAAACTGTTCGTCAAGTTCAGAGTTTCACTGCACATCCACCTCTTTCTTAGGTTACTTCATCTCACCGGCAGGCATCCAGGTGGAACCCATCAAGGTGAAGGCGGTCAATGACTGGCCTTTACCATCTTCCAGAAGCTAACTTCAATGCTTCCTGGGATTTGCCAACTTTTTTCATCACCTCATCAAGAACTACTGTATGGTGACTACTCCACTCATGACACTCACCTTGACCAAGTTCCTGTTTCAGACACCTGGCAGACAAAGCCCCCTGGCAGACAATGTCTTCAAGAAGCTTAAGTGCCAATTTTACCATGGCACCCATCCTCACCTTCCCCGACCCTTCCCTCCAGTTTGTCGTAGAGGTAGACACTTCTGAGACACTTTTTGCAAAGGTTGCCCAAGGACAACAAGCTTCACCCTTGCTCTTTCTTCTCCCGCCAACTCACACCCCTGGAACAGAACTACGACATTGAACAATCAAGCTGGCTCTTGAGGAATGGAGGCACTAGCTGGAGAGAGCAGAGCACTCTTTTCTTGTATGGACAGACCATGGAAACCTTGAGTACTTAAAGGCAGCCAAAAGACTTAATTCATGGTAGACACAATGGTCACTTTTTTTTCCACATCCTGGTCCAGCAGACCCTCGAACAGGAACCAGACCCAAGGACGGATGCTCTTCAATCCTGCTTCAGTAAGACCTCAAGTACTAGACTGGATCCAGAGCTCCAGATTGTCATGGCACCCTGGGGTGACACACAACCTCTCATTCCTACAGCAACGGTTTTGGTGGCCAACCATGAAGGAGGATGTCAAGCATTTTTCCCCTGGTCACACATCTCCATGAACTTTGTTACTGGACTACCACCATTTAACAACAATACCTGCATCTTAACCATTGTGGACCGGTTCTCCAAATCCACCCATTTCATTCCACTACCCAAGGTTAAGTCTGCAAGGAAACAGCCGAGCTCCTGATTAACCATGTCTTTCGACTGGATGCACTCCCACTCAACATTGTTTCTGATAGTGGTCCTCAATTCTCTGCTCAATTCTGGAAGGCCTTTTGTGTCCTTATCGGCATTACCCCCAGCCTTTCGTCTGGTTTTCACCCCCATACCAATAGATAAACATGACACATGAACCAGAAACTTGAGAAGTCATTAATGTGCATGGCCTCTTGGGGTGCAGCCTTCTGGAGCTGCTTTCTTTCCTGGGTGGAATATGCTCACAACTCTCTCCCCACCTCCTCCACAGGGTTGTCCTCATTGCATTGATGCCTCGGTTATCAGCCACTTTGCCTTCCAGGAGGAGGAGGATGCGGTTCCCTCTGCCCAAGCCCTGCAGGAGGATTTGGCAGCAGGCTTGCACCCAATTGCAATCCACCATCAGCAACTTCCAGTGTCAAGCCAACTGCTACCGTTTACCAGCCCCCAGATATCGCATTGGCCAGAGGGACATGTTATCTGCTCGTGACCTCCCACTCAAGACCACCTCCAAGAAGGTCCCCAAGTTTCACTCCCAAGGTCCCCCACTGGTCCCCAAGTTTGCCAGATCTCAACTGAGCATTTGTGAGATATGCCGGACAAATATTATATATTCATATTGACATAGTTTCCATAGTATGTAAATTGCAGTTTTGCAGTATTAAAAGAAATCCTTGAAAATAATGAGTATTATAAGTTTATTTTAATTTAAAATGTTCTTTCATGTAACATCTTTAGTATAAAGAAAAAAAAATCCTACAGCTTTTTATGGAGCTGTAAGCTAACAAGGATACACACTGCACAACCATGTTTAGTACAGTAAAATAAATAATTATTACAGAAATTAAACAATACATTTTGAACCACACAATTAAACATGTTACTTAATAACATTCTTTTTTTTTTTTTTGGACAGTAACCTCATCCATTAGTCATTAAGTAAAACATACTATCCCCCATCCTCACCTCATTAATCACTATTAATGGTACAAGCAGGTACAAAAGCAATCATCAACAAACTTTGTAGTACATCTATGATAACAGGATCTCAAAGCCTGCTGGCATGATAATTATTCACCTGCACCTTGTTCCATTCCCATTCCTTCCAACAAAAGATTCAGAGCCATCTGAGCTAGAGCAATCAGGCACACAACAGTACAGTAAAATAAATTTTTACCAGAGATTTTACCAGAGAATTGACCATCTGACAGTTGAGCCTCTATCCCCGCTATACATTATAGTAGCCGTAGCATTGCAAGAGGTCATCATTTTCTACTAAATCATATAGCGTATTTAAGATTTTTTAATATTTTGCCTTTATGAACCTTATCCAGAGTAAAAGAATCTCCAAAAACTTTTCTAAATTTTGCAATCATCTTCTATCATTTTAATCATTTTAACAAATTAAAAGCGATTATCCCTTGGCTTTCTTTCATTTTACCAGTGGACAACCTTAAAGCTAACTGGCATTAACCCCCACCATTGTTGAGATTGGGCCATTGTGATTAAAAACAAAAATAAAAAAAGCAATACAATTACATGAGAACCATGGTCCTATATAAAACTGCATGGATCTCTTGGAGTTTTACAGTGGGGTCCAACAACCTGAGACTAACCTTAAAACATGTTTGGGTTGTTTTTTTTTTTTGTTGTTGTTGTTGTTGTTGTTGTTGTTTGTTTGATTGATTTTTAACTAAAACATCATGAATAAAAAGTATTGAGAGATAAAAGAATTATCAAATAGAAATCATGAAAATGTGAAATAATTTAAGCAAAAGCAAAAGAAATGTTTTTATTTTAAGTATTCAGTATTCAAAATTTTGCATGATTTGTTGGTTACTGTTTGAAGATAAGCAAATCTTTGACATTGTGGTATTTGTAATTCCTTGCTACAAAAGGTCAGATATTCCTTGAGATTCAGCTCTTCCACTGAAGCACATGTTCAGTCGATACTCTCATGATTTTTATCTCTGCGGAACCTAAGATAAATCATAAGAGTTTATATAAGCATGTGAAGTCTGTCCAACTCGAGTGCAATCTTAAATTAAATGGAAAGCATGTCAAATGCAAAGAATTGCCATACTCTGAAACATTTTTAAGTATTATATAAAATGTTACTTGGCGTTACTTTCTCTAACAGTCCAAAAACATGCAGTAGGCCAATTGTTGCCAAATTGTCCATGGTGTGTGAATGAGTGTTTGTGCATGTGTGCCCTGTGATGGACAAGCACCCCTCCAGGGTGTACCCTTCATGTCTGAAGTCTCCTGGGATTGGGTCCAGGTTTCCCACAACCCTGCAGAAGAAGCAGCATAGAAATGGATGGATGAATAAAATATTACTCTATAGTCAAATTACTGTAAGTGATAAGCAGTAAATACAATCTACTACTGCACTTAAGTACTTTTAAGTACCTGTACATTACTTAAAGCTTTTTAAATATGATATAATGTAACAAGCATACGGCCAAAACATAAGAAGTGTCTCACCAAGTGAAAAAGTGAATTTTCAGACAGGATCATATAACAAAATTTTTTATCTCCTGATCCATGCTTCTTTTTTTTTTCGTAAATATGCATACACGTTTATATTTTAATCCAAAAAAAAAAAAAAAGTGAGGCGGCATGGTGGTGTAGTGGTGTCCGGGTTCAATTCCCGGTCAGGCCAGATTCCCGTCTCTGTGTACAGTACATAGAGTTTGTATGTTCTCCCCGTGCTTGATGAGTTTCCTTCGGTTACTCCGGTTTCCTCCCACAATCCAAGGACATGCAGATTAGGCAAATTGGCGTTCCCAAATTGCCTGTAGTGTGTGAATGAGTGTGTGAGTGAGTGTATGTGTGTGTGCCCTGTGATGGATTGGCACCCTGCCCAGGGTGTACCCTGCCTTGTGCCTTAAGCCTCCTGGGATAGGCTCCAGGCCCCCGTTACCCTGAATGCAGGATAAAGTGCTATAGAAGATGAGTGAGTGAGAGAGTGAATGAAAAAAAAAGTTGTAGTAATCTTTCACTGATCTTAATGGTCATTCAGATGAAATTTGGCCAATTTAGATTTCACATGAAAAGGCATAAACCTGAAAAAGTCTATTATTCTAAAATGCTAAATTGTTAAGATATTGCAACATAAACACTGATGCAATTGGTCATTTCCATGTTGCATAAACTTCAGAAGTAGCTTCTTTAGCACACACATTTTCTATTATATGTATGGCATTTAAAAAAATGTAATCAGCAACAATACTGTGTTTTGGCCGATAGTTCATTGAGGTCTCCCAAAGTGTGTCTGTTAGACCAGCTTAAATTCCCCTTAAATTATGAGGCAATTTCATCTCAAATTCTCTCTGTTTCACTGCTTGTCAGAAAGGCACAAATTCCTAGTGACTCTAGGAGCCTGTGGCACGGACTAAGGACAATAACGGATTATAAAGCACCAACATCCGGTATGACGAACGCAGACATGACTCTGGCAGATGAGCTGACCACTTTTTATGCCCGTTTCGAGGCTGCAGCTAAAGACGCTGGCGTTGCTAATGCTAGCGGTGCTAACGGCTGCAGACAGGAAGTCACTGCCAGTACCGGAAACGCGTTCATCATCTCCGAGCATGACGTGAGGAGAGCCTTCAGGAGAGTGAACACCAGGAAAGCAGCAGGACCAGACGGCATCTCAGGTCGAGTCCTCAGAGCCTGCGCAGACCAGCTTGCACCAGTGTTCACAGAGATATTCAACATCTCCTTATCTCAGTCGGTGATCCCCACATGCTTCAAAGAGTCCATCATTGTTCCTGTTCCGAAGAAACCACATCCTGCTTCCCTCAATGACTATAGACCTGTAGCCTGTAGTGCTTTGAGCGGCTGGTCAGAGACTTCATCATCTCCTCACTGCCAGACACACTGGATCCACTACAGTTTGCCTACCGGTCAAACCGCATTACAGATGACGCCATCGCTCATCTACTCCATACTGCTCTCACTCATCTGGACACTAGAAGGGGGAATTATGTGAAAATTCTTTTCATCGACTACAGCTCAGCATTTAACACCATAATTCCCTCTACACCCACCACCAAGCTGGAGCACCTGGGACTCAGCTCATCTCTGTGTCAGTGGATCTCCAATTTCCTAACTGGGAGACCACAGGCAGTAAGGATGCACGGACATGTCTCAGCCTCCATCACTCTCAGCACTGGAGCCCCACAGGGTTGTGTTCTGAGCCCTCTACTGTACTCTTTGTACACACATGACTGCATAGCCACTACCAACTCCACCACCATCATCAAGTTTGCTGATGACACCGTCGTGGTGGGCGTGATCACCGACAACGATGAGACGGCCTACCTGAAGGAGATTGGAAATCTGGAGAACTGGTGCCAGACGAACAACCTCTTTCTAAATGTCAGCAAGACAAAGGAGTTGATAGTGGACTTCAGCACAAAGCAGAAGAGGAACTACCAGACCCCCGTCATCAACAAGAGCCCAGTGGAGAGAGTGGACAGCTTCTGTTACCTCGGTGTTCACATCACGCAGGACCTGTCATGGTCCTGTCACACCAACACCGTGGTGAAGAAGGCCCGACAGCGTCTCTACCACCTCAGACGCCTGAGAGACTTTAGACTGCCCTCCAAGGTGCTTAGGAACTTCTACTCTTGCACCATAGAGAGCATCCTGACGGGAAACATAACAACCTGGTTCGGGAACAGCACCATGCAGGACAGGCAAACTCTTCAGAGGGTGGAGCGATCAACTGAGCGCATCATCCAAACCGAGCTCCCTGACCTGCACTCGATCTACAGCAAGCGGTGCTGGACCAAGGCCAGGAAGATCATGAAGGACCTCAGCCACCCCAGCTTTGGACTGTTCTCTCTGTTGAGGTCAGGAAAGCACTTCTGCTCCCTGAAGGCCAACACAGAGAGACTGAGAAGGAGCTTCTTCCCGCAGGCGATACGGTCTCTTAATCAGTACACCACACAGTACTGATCCACATCCACACATGCTTCTGCACTCTGCACTCTGAACATTCAGGTCATTCGCTCACTAGTCCTCACTACACACCTGCTCTCACGGACATTATGCACATAAGTCACTTTAAATATGCACACAAGCCACTAATCATGTCACTTTACTGCATATTTGCACACCGCTGGACATTCCGTTCCTTATGTCCACTCCATTCCACATTTTCTACATTTTCTATTTTCTATTGTACAGTCAGGTATTTTTCCCACCTTCTTATAATTTCCTTATATCTTCCTTAATGTATATTTGTACCATACAGACATTTTATATTTTATTTTATTCTTCTTAGCCAATTTTTACTTTTATATATATATTTCTCAAATTTACTTTGTTTTAATATTTATTTTGTATATAGGTATTTTTTCTTATTCCTTCTTAGATAAATAACTTTCTTGTTTTTTTGTTTCTTTCTTGTTCTAAGGTCAGGGCAGTTGCCTAAGCATTTCACTGCATATCGTACTGTGTATGATTGTGTATGTGACAAATAAAATTAGAATGTGAATTTGAATTTTTACTTTCAAACAGCAAACTTGCTTGAGAGAATCTTTATTTAGAAAAGAAAGGAAAAAAAACAGGTCAGTTTTGTCATATGAAGTGCAAAAACTTGTGCTCAGTATCTCAAAACTGATCAGAATGCAGAACGTTATAATTCCAAGAGAACAAAGTGGGTAAGAGGGGGGTGGGGGCAACAGAGTTGGGAGGTGGATGTCAGGCCGGATGACTCCCCGACCTGAGACAGATTGTGTGGGCAGTTTGAGGGTGTGGGCAAGTGCCATTCTGTGGAAGGAGCAACAATTAGGTGAGTGTGAAAGAATGCACATCTGATGAGACTGCGTCTAATTAGTATTTGTCTGTTGCACTAAGCCAGGGAGCAATAAGGAATGAGCAGAGCAAGTGGGCCAGAGGGGAAGTTTACTCTGAAATGTAAAGTGGCTGAAAAACAACTTATAAATTCACAAGCGCTAATAAGACAATAAAAATCAACTTTGTCTCCTTCCTTCCCCACCAGATTCATGTTACAATCCTCTTAATCTTGGAAAAGTGCTGCCAGTATTTGTTCTAGTTTAGTACATGAGATCAATTCTTCTATATACTGTAGGTTTCTTAGCCCCTTTATGTCACCTTACGTAGCATATTATAATGACACTGGGATGTTTCACTATATGAAATGTTCCACTTGTCTGTGTTTGCTATGTCACCATTCAATTTCCTAGTTTAAAATGGTTACTACACTAATATTAGTGACATCATCTGGCAAAAGTTACTTTTCAGAAATATTAATTAAAATGTGGAAGCTTGTTAGATGAAGAGGAAAAGAAAGTAAAATTTTACTATTAAATTTTACCGGAAACACCTTTTAATGTTATGTTCAAATTATTGTGACCAAACTAGACAACAGCCTATCACTGAGTGTAGCGTCTTTGGAATCTATGTTTCATATTGTGTATAGAATGACATTCAATATTCATTTATGGCTTATAGAACTGTAATTTAAAAGCAATATCACACTCACAATCATATGTTTTTAACAATATTGTATATAACCACACTTACTGTATGCTTATGATATCGATTATGAGCCCCCGAATCAATTCCTGAAATCTAAACATTGCAACTCAAGAACAAAAACTGTGATTTCTCTAAAGAAGAATGGTGAGATGATAGCACTTTGTGGAAATGAGAAAATGAGGGGAGATTAATCAGATTTTTCTTTTCACTGGAAAGGAGAGACCATGGGATAGATAAGAAGCAGAGATAGGGAAAATAGGGGGAAAAGGAAGGAGAGAAAGAGCGAGTATGCAGGAGAGAGGGAGGGGGAGGATAAGAAGCAAGGAAGATTTCCTATTCCGTCAGACGGCTCGTAGCTCATTCATTATTTTGTGGAAGCAATTACCGCAGCCACCTGCTTTATCTATGGCAGTCATTGTTTCCAGAGCTGTCTGAGCCTTCCTCCCCTTCCTCTCTATCTCCCTCCTCACTCTGTCTTTCTCTTTCTCTCATTTTCTCTCTGTCTCCTACCTCTCTGCCTTTCTCTGTCCCCATCCGTTTTTAAGTCTTCTATCACTTATTTTCTACTTTAACTTATTACTTTATTTTTCATTGTGTGTTCATCTATCTATCTATCTATCTATCTATCTATCTATCTATCTATCTATCTATCTATACACATATGTCTTTCAATATTGGTTGCTCTAAGTATGCAGCTTAGCCATTGCTGATTAAAGAAATCCATTTTTGTGTCTTAATAATAAACGGATCACACACAGATACAAAGTGTCTCACACACACACACACCTTTTTGTTTCTCTCCTAATGAGGTCAGGGAAGCCATTCCCCTGTGTGTGTGTGTGTGTGTGTGTGTGTGTGTGTGTGTGTGTGTGTGTGTGTGTGTGTGTGTGTGTGTGTGTGTGTGTGTGTGTGTGTGTGTGTGTGTGTGTGTGTGTGTGTGTGTGTGTGTGTGTGTGTGTGTGTGTGTGTGTGTGAAAGAGAGACTGCAATGCCAAGTTATTTATAGGGTAGCATTCAGTAATCAGCCTGTAGTGAATCTACCCACTTATAATGGAAAAGCCAGAAAAGCAGAAGCACTCATCATCATTATGTTAACATTATAGCAGCTAAATCAATTACAACCAGCTGCCAAGTGCAGCCAGAGTCCTTCCAATCAGCTGTGAATGACAGAGGAGGTCTTTTGAACGTTTGTATTAATCATATTTTGAGGGAAAAGGCAATTATGAAAAAAAAATGTTTTATTTAACTGTTTTTTTTCTTTATCTTTACTTTGGTTTTCGTTTAGCTTTTGTGTAGACATATAATATTCAAAAATATATAGAAAAATGGCCTTTGCTCTTCAGTATCCCCATGGGTACCCACAATCAAAGTCAACCTGCATGGGACTTTCGTCACTGTCCTTTTAGACACTGGCTAGTATGGTCTCTTTAACTCACCCACCACTCTCCTTTGGGCTCTCCAGCCCAGTGGGACACTCTCCATCAATTTAGTCCACAGAAACACCTTAGAGGGCTCCTCCATGAAGGTGAAAGTCATAAACTGGAATGCAAATTGGCTTATAGATATAGCTTGATTCCACATTTACCTGTCCCTCTTCTGTTAGGGAGAGACTGGACATGGTTACTTCTACTGCCATGAAGTGGAGACCAAACAGAGAACATATCCTCCACCAGACCAAGTCCCACTACAACATTCTGGCTCCAGAAGATGAGAAGGACAGCACTGATACTGATCCAGCTGATTACTCTTGGCCAATCGCTCATCATATGATTGTCCCCCTGGACTAAAACGACAGCTTAGTTACAACAACCCTAATGTTTGGATCTAATGAAAGCCATGTAAGTATGAACTGTTGTCATATGGAACTTGCTGATGTTTCCCTCATGGTAGGAATTTCTAGCAATGTTTGACCCATGATTGTTTGGCCCCATGTCTAGAAGAAAGTATGCAAATGAACAAGAAAATGATGTGATATTTTGTGTGATATTACTACAGAACTAGAGAAAATCTGAACTGAGACAGATATTTAAATTGTGTGGACATCTATTTATGTATTTAGAGCTTTCTGTCATTAAAAAGATTGTTTGTTTTTTTTAAAGCAAGAAGAAGCAAAGATTAAATGCTAAAAATTAGCAATTGTTTCAATTTTAATCTTAATAATTCTATTAATCAGATCTCCAGTCCAACAGATAAAATACTGTAGTCTTAGAATGAGATAGGACCTGATATTAGTTGCATCACCAAGACAAGAAATAGTGATCATTTGCTATTACATTGAATTACATCAAATTTAATGTTTAATTTACATCAAATTAGGTGAATCCATCCATATATGGTAGAACTGCAGAAGAGATGTCATGGTTTTCCCCTGGGTGTTCTGGTTCCTGATTTTTAAATTGACACTGTCTTTTGTTTCCCAGCATGCATTTCATGAGTTGCATGGTCCTGATTACATTCAACTGCACCTTGTTCTGTTCTTATTAGTCTGCCTATTTAAAGTCAGCGTTTTAGTTTAATCATTGTCTTTTGTCTATTATCTTCACTGTTCTTATCTTTTTTAGTTCACTGTTGGTTATTCTCCAGTTTGTAGTATATTTAGTGATTGTCGATGTCGCTGTTGGTTGTTATAAATGTAACACTTAAAGAACCATTTGCACTTGCATCCTGCCTAAACCCCCATTCGGAAATGAGAGAATTACCCCCAAGTGAAATATACAAAATGTAAAAGATTAATTTCTGTTTTTTAGTCTAAAGTCTAAAGATGGGCATGATTTACTCACATTTCGCCTTCTTTAGCTTTTAGTTGTGGTTTAAGTTTTATATTGCAGAAGCATCATATATTCAATAAATTGGGTGCTACAGAAAAATCCCCTTTTTTGTGTTTGGTTGTCAGTCAACTTAGAACAGGTGCAAAAATGAGTGGGAAATGCCTAATAAGTTCCGGAACAGACAGTCAGGTCCATAAATTTTGGAACAAAGATACAGGTGGATTTTTTTGTTTGTTTGTTTGTTTGTGTGTTTATTTGTTTTTGGCCCCTGTATACCACCCTATCGAATTTCTGCTTTGATTTAATTAAAGGTACCTGATTAATACCACACTTTTGTCATTCTGGAATAACATCCATTTTCATACACATACCCGTTTTGGGGATCATAAATGAATGAAACAAATGAACAAACTGATTATGCCAACATATGGATTGCCTTTAGTACTTGGAAGAAAATCTAAAAATGGAAAATGGAACCCATGAACCTGAACAAATGCTGATATTCCTCCCTTGAAGTGCTTTGTCAGGCCTTACTGTAGCTTCCTTCAGCTGCTGCTCGTTTTGGGATCTTTCTGCCTTCAGTCTTGTCTTGAATACATGAAGAGCATGCCATACTGGGCGGAGAGCAAGGGACTGGCTTTCCCAGTGAAGAATATCCCATTTCTGTGTCTTGAGTAGCTTTCTTTGCTTTCATGTTTGATTTGTAGCATTTGTCTGAATCTGAGCAGAGAGTATAGTCCTATAAACTTAAGAAGTCATCCTGATACTATAAGGTCATCAATAAACACCTACCATGTTTGACAGCTGATGTGGTATGCTTTGGATCATGAGTTGTTGCATTCTTTCTCCATACTTTTCGTTCCCATCATTCTAGTACAAATTAATTTTGGTTTCATCAGTCCAAAGCATCAAACTGTAGGGTTTCAGCTCTGGGCAGAGGGGAATCGAATCTTTAAGGATTCGGGTTTTTATAGCATCCACTTTATTGACTAACCGTCCAGGTATTTCCTGGTATTTCCAAATTATGAGAAAGGTAACTTAAGATCTGAGCAAATGTTTAAACTTAAAATTACATGACCAGGACAACAGTTCTTTATCAAGAAACAAGAATTTATTTGACTAAACTACGATAGATGAAACTACGCTCTTAAACACATACACGCAGGCACACACACATAACAGTTCAAAGGATGAAAATTATTGAAGTTTTCTAAAACTGTTCACTAAACCTGAGAAAATCACGAGAGCAGAGCCTTGAGTTTAAGCTTACGGTTTCGTTATGAAGCGAGCACCAGTTTCAGCATGGTATTAAGCTTTGTTTGTTACTTGCGTTGCGCTGCGGTCTTCTTCGATGATTCGCGTTCGGTGTTAGGGAATCACGGCATTGCTGATTCGCTGGTGCTCTAGTGCTGTTATGACGTCTCTCGGGGAAGCCCTTTGCTGATGCGCTGGTTGCTTGGTTACTGACGGCTCAGCTCTGGCACTTTTTCTAGTGAATTCTACATTGAGGAACTTTGCTGTTCTGGCACAAAGTTTCTTGAAGATGTTGGTGAGCGGAAGAGCAGTTTGCTTGCCGGTCAGACGCAGGGCAAAAGTCGACGGTGGACGAGCAACGAAAGAGCTTGCTTCGGTCATGTAGTTGACGTTCAGCCGTTGGATGACGTTGGAAGACAGTGTGATTGGAACCTGGAGTTTTAACCCTTTGTTGTCGGTCCGTCCCACTGGTGATTGGTCTAATTGGATGTGGTTGCGGGCTTAGACTCGCCTCTTGTGGTTCCCCTTTTTGTGCACACCTTAGGCGGGGTTTTCGGCTGTCACGTGGGACTCATTCTGTTGAGAAATTTTAATACCTTTTATAAATTTATTCTATTCATGCTACTAGCGTAAGCGTTCTTTGAATAAGACAAGCTTTTGGTTGATACCACACATCCCATATCCCATCCCGCACTCATTTATTCCTTTATCCAGTTAAAAAGGGTTTATAAATGCTGGTTACACATTTTAATTTATGCAGAATAAGCAGACATACATACAGACATCAAACATGCTGAGTAAATATAAATAGATATAAGTTTGTCTTACTGGCATGGTTTAAAGGTGATCTGGAATAGTGTCTCTACCGTGTGTCCCTTGGTGTCCGCCTGTTCTGGAGGACACCAAGAGTATCAGTGAGCTAAGTTACGCATGGTGTTTTCCCCACTCAAAGGCGTAAAACTGTCTCCTTTGTTGACCAGATTGTCAATTTACACATTGGAGTTCGAGGTCGCCTGGACGTTTATAGCTCCAGGGGCTGCATTGTCTCAGAAGACTGATAAGCTTAAGTCATGCAGTCTGCTTGAATGGGCACTGGGATGTAATAGACTAAAGGCCCATTCTGGGGCTTGTTCATCCCTACAGAACAAAATCTAATCTGGCAAAGTCTAATCTGGCCTTTTTGCTCTTGGGCACTACCAGTGGTTTGCACCTTGTTTTTCACCATGGACAGGATCCTCCAGTCATATACTTCTGATGTCTTCCTTGGTCGTTCAGTCCAATTGCTGTTTCTGAGCTTGCCAAATATTTCAAACTATGTATCAAACTAATCTATATGCCACTTCCAGTGTTTTTGCTATTTCTTCAATGGCGGACTTCTTCACTTGCATACTGTAGATACTTCATTTGAGAGTTTGTGTCACCAGCTACCAAATGCAAATGTAACACTCAGAACCACCTCCAGGTCTTTTACCTGCTTGAGTAGTCATTGAGTAATGAAGGAACGGACTGTCCATGCAACTGCTTGTCAGCAATTTGCTTCATTATTTATGACCCTATAATGGGTGTGTGTATGAAAATATACTATAATTCGCCAAAATGTTTGTCAAACCCCTTAAAGTAAAGCTGAAATCCTTGGCTTCACTCAAATCTTAAATGGCTCATTTCAAATTCAATTTGAAAAAATTATGGGCCTGACTGAGTAATTGGGTTAAAAGGGCTTTTTTTCCCAAATGTTTACGGTCTCCATGATCTGATTGGCTGGGAAAATGTTCCTCACCAAAGAGGCATTCCAGAGCACTGTATTTAAAACTGCACACACTGAAATGACATAAGCTAGAAAGGAGTGAAACAGAAAGATAATCAGACATGTTAGAATTCTGGGTCTGAGTTGTATTTCACCTGGAAAATTAACAGGCACATTTTGGAAACCTCCAATACTTATATTAACTTATTTAAAAAGGACTATAATTAGGGAGCTTTCAAGTATAGAGTAGAATTCCACATTAAAAGTTGTAAAGATTTTTCCTCTTCTTAGGGCAGTTCACTAGTGGTCAGCCTAAAGAGCTAATTAAAAGTTAACTTAACATGAAGGCAGAGTTTATCATAGGGCCAAGCAACTGTTTAAAGAGCAATTTGGGAACAGTTATGAAATTGCCATTGCTTACATGAACAGTCTCGAACACGTCAATAGATAAGTCAATAGATGAGCAGGTTTTAAATGCATTCTGACTCTTCATAACAGCATGCAACAACAGCAGTACAGTTATATGGAAGAACTGGATAATGTTGCCAACTTGAAGGCCATTGTAGCAAAGCTTCTTTGAATGTGGAAGAGTTAGGATATATGGTTTGAAGGAATAATATGACATAAGGACCAAGTTTAAAGATCTGGGTGAATTCTTCAATAAACAAGCCCTTACATAGTCCATAATATTATAAAAATGGCACAGTTGATAAAGGATCCACAATAAAAAACAAGCTGATCACAAAGTGCAGAAAAGAGGTGAAATCAAGTAATTTATCACAAGTGCCATGCAGTTCCCAGAAGAAAGGAACAGTGCACAGGAGCAGTCTCACACAAACACTGTGACATCTACAGTATAGCAAAGAAATGTCAGTTTCATAAAGGAGAACACAGCCAGAAGTCAAATGTATAAATCAAAAGGGAACCCATATAAAGAGATGTTGGAATTTTCGAGGCCGCACCACGTTCCCTCCAATCCTCCAGCACTGCTCAGTTAGTCCTACCATCTCTCTGAGATCGAGGAAGACATGCATCTAGACTCTTTTCTGTTCTGGCACCTACAGTATATGGTTCTCTGCAGCTGAGTCTCTAGCAATCTTATCTTAATATCTATTTCTTCTATGACTGCTACATTTAATGAACGGATCAGATATGGTCTTGAGAAGTATGAATGAAGGAAAAACAGTTTGCACATATGTGGTGTCTGGTTTGATTGGCAGTAGTTTGTCATGTGATGACTTCTTTGATCATTTAGACATTTTTACATGGCTGAAAAGGTGGTCTTGCTATAAAAAATACATCTCCCTGAAAATGGAACTGACCTTATTGGAGTAAATGTACCCTAAGCATTGAAGCCAAGTTAAATGGTGAGCAGTGTGGATAATGGACTGTATACCTTCTGACATTGCCTTGCGACCATAAGCAGGGTCAATCGACCATGTACCATAAGTACCAAACTGAGTTGTACCGTCAATGGGCCCTTAAAAGTGCAATTAACCAGTTAAGACAATGGCAAAGAAAATGGCAAATAATAGTGCCTTGCTTGAAGAAGATGGTTTCAGGAATTCAAGGTGAACTTCCCTGAGAAAGGAAAACATGAGAAAATAGAAATGTTTAGAGAAAGCAAGAGACAAAATGATACATAGATACACAGATAGATGTTTACAATTTATACGAGAAATATTACAAGGTTAAGGATAAATTAAAAAAGGAGAATGAATAAAAAGAGAACAGAGCCTATGTACCTATGTACAAAGTGCTATCATACTCTGTACATTAGTGCAATATGGTGAATAATCTTTAAAAAATAATAAAATTAAAAAAAGGTAATTATCATGAAAAATCAGCTGATGACCTGAATGTACTGAATGACCAATGGTCACACCATTTAAGTTTTTCCTTCTTTGATGGCGCAGTAGTAGTTCTGGGAGCATGAGGAATAATTTTTACACATGAACTGGAAACCACATTGTGCACTGTAGTCAAAGCCAAAGAGTTTGCATGACTGAATGAAATCCCAGTGTGCAACTTTTTTTTTATTGGCCTGGATGTACACTGATCATCAATACCAATAAAATCATCTACTTAACAGTGTGTAGGTCCCTCTTGTGTCACCAAAACATCTCTGAACCCTCCACAAGACCTCTGAAGGTGTGCTGTGGTATATGCAACCAAAGTGTTAGCAGCAGATCCTTTAAGTTCTGCATGTTGCAATGTGGGTCATTCATGGATCAGACACACCCCACAGATGGTCAAGGAGAGGCCAGGTCAACCACTTGAACGTTTTGTTACTCAATCCATTGCTAAATGATTTTGCACTGTTGCAGGGCACATTTTGGGTAGATGCTCAAAGTCCTAGAGTCATCTACTGCCCTGATATGTAAGGCTCACACATTCAGCCATCCACATGATGTAAATGGAAGCATGATCCATCAACTCGGGCCACTTTCTTCCATTGGTCTATGATGCTCCAATGGAATGGGATGGTCTATATCTTTTCTTTTTACTAGAAAACCATGATACTTTAGCTCTTCTGTGGAATTGGTTACAGGCTAACAAAAAAAGCCTTTGCTTTTTAGCAGTTAATGTGTTGTCCTTTCTTGGTCTACATTTGGTATGTACTACTGCATACCAGGAACACCCCGGAAGACCTGTCATTTCGGAGATGCTCTAACCCAGCTTTTTAGCCATCACAATGTAGCCATTGTTAAAGTCTAACAGATCTTCATGCTTGCCCATTTTTCTGCCTTTAGCATATCAACTTCAAGAACTGAGGGCTCCCTTGCTGCCAAATATATATCAAATACTGTATATATAACATCCTTGGACAGGTGTCTATATATAATTAGAATCATTGTTATTCTTGCAACTTACAGAACTTAAGGTATCTTTTGCTTACATCTTGGTGCCAGATACCACAGCACACCTTCAGAGATCTTGTGAAGTTCATGCCTTGATGGTTCGGAGATGATTGGGGGGAAACAAGAGACACCTATAAAATAGGTGTCGTTTTTTTTTTTTTTTTATATGTATGATTGCTGTATGTCAGGTTGATGCCATATTGGATACCATTTTCCAGCTTTCCTACCAAATAGATTGAC
Source organism: Clarias macrocephalus (assembly GCA_011419295.1). Classification (NCBI taxonomy): domain Eukaryota; kingdom Metazoa; phylum Chordata; class Actinopteri; order Siluriformes; family Clariidae; genus Clarias; species Clarias macrocephalus. The sequence continues at coordinate 3,110 of JAAGKR010011021.1, read as the reverse complement.
GACAGAAACACTACACTATATCAATCAGTCAATCAGTATCAATCGCTGCCTGCTGTACCTGCTCTTGCAAATGAGAATGTCTCTTGGGAAAGCTTGAGTCCAGTGAAGGCTTTCAAGCATTATGCATAAGTGACTGCAAAATAGAAGAACACTGACCAGCTGATTAATCATAAAAACCATTAATCAAATCATATTAATCAAAAGAAGAACTGATTGTATGAAATATTTGAACACATGTCAAGAGGTAAATTTTTCTATTAAATATAATTTGACATACTTTGGCTACCTTCTTTTTTCTTCCTTTTCATTTCTCTGTAAACAGGTTTTAAAATGCTATAACTTTGCACACACACACACACACACACACACGTGTATATATTATGGAGGAAATAACATTCACAAGAAGAGAGAGAGAGAGAGAGAGAGAGAGAGAGAGAGAGAGAGAGAGAGAGAAAGAGAGAGAGTCTGCCAGTCCTATTAAAGTGTTACAGTAATTTCTCACTCCTTTTTCTCTTTTATTTGGCCGTGTCTTTCCCATTTCATATAGAGATCTTGAACCAATCCACCATGAACGTACTCAGCTTGCCACACTCCTGCCTCTGTCAATTACTTTGTCATTATTTGTGACCTGGTTTGTCCGAGTGGTTTTACAGGACTGACTGGCTGGATCGTACGGTTGTCAGGGGTTACAATGTCCGGTTTCTGCAGAGATGTAACTGCCGTAACCATTTGGTACATTCTTACTTTGTTTCCATGGCTTCATTTATCAGATGGATTGATGATAGGGAGAATAATGACTGGAGCTCACTGAGACCAGGGCCAGTATCTGCAGAATGAACTTAAAAATAGCCTCATTCAAAGTTCAAAACTGCATATCATCAAATCTGAATATCTAACAAGAAAATTCAATGCATGTAGTGCAATGTGGTGTAATATGTTTATTATCTAAAATATTTCAGGTAAATAATAATCCAAGTTAATATCTATATTATCAGTGATTACAGCATTTATAGTAATGTAATGTAATGAGTAATGTAAGTAACATGATTTAAAATCACAAGTCTGCATGTATAAACTCTGTCAACATGTACTATAATTTAATCAGATTTAAATATTTAAAGTCAAATTTAAATCTAAATAATAATTTACAGCAATGCATACTGGTTCACTCAGGCTTTTCAAATGAGTAATTGCTAATTTTACATATAAGGAGCACCAAAAAGTTCTGACCTGGATGTGGGACATTTCTTAAATTATTTATTAATTTCATATCAATACTAAAATGTCACAAATGCAATGGTTGAAATGATAAAAAAAAAAAAGTAAAGTTGTTTTTGTTTTGTTAAATTCTTCTCGGGTTTTCGTTCTCAAAAATTATCAAAGTGGTAAATTGTGCCTGTCATTGGTAATTAAGGCAAATAAAGATAGTTTTATTAATAAGGATAGCCTTTCCTGTTATATAATTGAACTTTCAACCTTATAGAACTCAAAAGTACCTCTGACTGATTTATGGATACACTATCTGGTATCACACAAATGTGGATGGGTTCCCTGTTGAGTCTGGTTCTGCTTAGTGTTTCTTCTTATCATGGAGGTAACCAATGAGCCACCATTGCTTGCTCATCAGTAAGAAACTGATCATTATAATTCAAACTGTTTTCCTATTTCTCATTTTTCTTATTTCTGTCCATATTTTTATTTCTGTGAAGCTGCTTTGTGACAATGCTCATGGTTAAAAGCATTATACAGTCATTTTCAAAAGTTAGTAATCAGTCTTTTAACTCTATGTGTTTTCGTATAAAAATATATTAAAATGACTTGATCATAATGGGTCCTAGTATATGGTGGCATGGTGGTGTAATGGTTAGCACTGTCGCCTTGCACCACCAGGGTCCGGGTTCTATTCCTGGCCAGGTTAAATTCCCGTCTCTGTGTGCATGGAGTTTGCATGTTCTCCTCCGTGTACTCTGGTTTCCCTCCACGATCCAAAGACATGCAGATTAGGTTATTTGTCGTTCCCAAATTGCCCGGAGTGTGTGTATGCCCTGCAATGGATTGATACCCGGCCCAGGTGTACCCCACCATGTGCCCTAAGTTGCCTGGGATAGGCTCCAGGCTCCTTGTGACCCTGAATATAGGATTAAGCGATATAGATGATGAGTGAGATGAGTAAATGGCCCCTACTAAATTCTCACACTACCATCATAACTTTATATGTATCATATATCATATCATTGTGCCATTATTTATTTAAACAAATGTTTAAAAAAGAAAAAAGAAAGAAAGAAAAACATATGCCCCCTTCCACATGATTTAAGAGAATGCTAGGTAGTGCTAATTACCAGCACTTTATTAACTGATCATCAGCAGGTGTGCAGACCTCTATAAAAGCAGATGTTTTGGGAATCTATTGTTGATGCACAACAATCTGGAAAGTGTTGTAAAACTATTTTAAAGGAATTTGGAGTTCAAAGTTCTACAGTGAGAAGAACTATTCACAAGTGGAAAGCATTCAAGACATTTGCTAATCTTCCCAGGAGGGGACATCCCAGCACATTCAGAAAGAAATACAAAAAAAAAATGCAAACATTATACCTCACACACTACATGCTTCACTGAGCATGTTAAATGTTAAAGTCCACGACATCACAATTAGAAAAAGACTGAATAAGTACAATTTGTTTGGAAGGTCAGCAGAAAGCTTCTTCTGTCTACAAAGAACATGGAAGCATGCATGATGTTTGCAAATCTGCATTTGAACAAAGCAAAAGCTTCTGAAACAATTGCATATGGACATATAAGAGCAAAATGGAGTTGTTTGGCTTAATGCCCAGTGTCACATTGGTGACAAATCTGACTGAAGCTGATGAGCAGTGTGTGTCTAGTGCATCTCTGGTACTTCTATGACACTTCATCATAGATTTTATATATATATATATATATATATATATATATGGATCTGTCATTCCCTAGACAAATTGATGTTGTATTGACCGCAGAAGAAGAAGACCCAACACCATACTAATGAATTATTGTGGTCTAAAACCGGTATTTCAGTTTCATTGTCCAACCCCTGCATATATATATATATATATATATATATATATATA
>JAAGKR010011020.1:19624-20735 GCA_011419295.1 Clarias macrocephalus | reverse complement strand
TTTTAAAAGAATAATAAAAATATTATGATTTTAACATTAGAAATAAAAAGGTATAAAGTGAAGCTTTGCCCTGAAACACATTTAATCTGTTTGTGCCGAGGTGTTTAATAGCGCAAGAGTACATTGAGGAACACTACAGCACTAACACTAAAGGATCACAGCAGAACAGTCGGGAAAATGTTGTTAGTACACTAGCAGAACAGTCGGGGGAACAGCCGGGGGGGACATCAGAACAGCAGGCGGAACAGTCGGGAGAACAGCAGGCGGAACAGTGGGGAAACAGTTGGGGGGGACATCAGAACAGTCGGGGGAACAGCCGGCGGAACAGCAGAACAGTCGGGAGAAAAGCAGGCGGAACGGTGGGGAAACAGTCGGGGGAACAGCCGGGGGGGACATCAGAACAGCAGGCGGAACATCAGAACAGCCGGGGGAACAGTCGGGAGAAAAGCAGGCGGAACGGTGGGGAAACAGTCGGGGGAACAGCCGGGGGGGACATCAGAACAGCAGGCGGAACATCAGAACAGCCGGGGGAACAGTCGGGAGAAAAGCAGGCGGAACGGTGGGGAAACAGTTGGGGGGGACATCAGAACAGCCGGGGGAACAGTCGGGGGAAGCGTCGGGAATGTCAGAACACCAGAAGAACATAAGAGAACATCAAACAACAGTCAGGTTTCACTGCAGGCTTCTAAAAACATGTTGTATTAGTGAGAAATCTGGTGTAAATGCACTGGAGCTGCACACCGCTGGACTAACACTCGAGGTTTCTCATTAATACGGTGTGTTTTTAGAAGCCTGCAGTGAAACCTGATCGTTCTCTTCATGTCCTCCTGGTGTGTCCGGGCAGTGTACAGTTCAGCAGGTGAGAAAGCGAGGGATGATCCTCACTGCGCCCCTCTCAGCAGGAGACTGAACAGCATTGTGGGTAATTTAGGAACCCACTCAAAGTGCCAACAAAATTTACACACCTTAAGTTTAAAGGTGCACTTGATTATAAAATGAAGATCAATTTCACAAACGATTCAGGACGGAGTTTAATTTATAAACTAAAGGTTTTTCTGATTATGTTTCTCACACTGGACTCAACTCTTAATCCTCATTCCTTCCTTATGTT
>JAAGKR010011020.1:9624-14624 GCA_011419295.1 Clarias macrocephalus | reverse complement strand
GGGCGGAGCCGATCGCGAGGAGGGGCTCATGGGAACGTCCTCACACCCGGGGTGGGGGGATCCCTCCATCAACCTCACCCCTGTACTCTTCTGCGGTGGCGACATCATCACGTCCAGGTCCACCTCCCTCCCCCACACAGGGCTCTCTGAGCAGATCCAGTTCAGGCCCGGTTCTGGAGCCGGACTCATGGGAACATCCTGGTCCGGTTCCCAGGGTCGCGTCGGACTCGCACGGACCGACGTGTCTGCGGCGCCCGAGCTCGAGGAGGGTGCCTCATCAGATCCGCGCCTTCTAGAGAGCGGCGCCCCGGACCGCTCCGGAACCGAGGACGAGTGCCGGTCCGAGTACACGGTCCAGCCGGGTCCGGAGTTCTGAGGCGGCGACTCCGCCATCACGTCCAGGTCAGGCTCGGTAGGGCGTACCGGACTCTCCACCCGGAGCCAGCCGAACCCCGGGGCCGGTTCCGGACTCATCGGAGCGTCCCGACCCGGGCTTTGCGATACCGTGAGGGATTTGCGCTGGTGGACCCGTAGATTCTCTAACATCAGACTTACAGACCTGGTCATGTTAAAGGACCTTTCAGGGAGGAGGAGATCCGCTTCTTCTGGATCCGACGGCGCTGAGTGGGCGGAGTCGACCTCACCCGAGTGGAAGATGGTCAGGCTGCCGGAGGTCTCGGGTTTGAGCTCTCCAAAGGGGCGGAGTCTGCTGGAGGCGGGTGCGTGTGGTGCGTCGGACCCGGTCGAGGTTCTGCAGGTGAGGGTGACCCGGTGCGGGAGGGTGGAGTCGGGCTGCGGGACGCTCGAGCTGACCCGGCCGCTTTCTGCCTCGCGCTCACTCCGTCTCCGTCCCGTCTCCCCGCGTGGACTCTGGTAGACGCTCCAGCTGGGTTCGCCCCGGACGCCGAGCTCCTCGCCGGGGGCCGCGCTCCGATCGGGGAAGAGAGGCGGAGCCAACCCACAGAGCGGCGCTAACGCCTGCCTGGCGACGGCGCTGTGGTTCTGACTGTGCTGCGTCAGAGAGTGGGCGTGTCCCTGCAGACTGACGCACTCGCCCATGATGGTCCCCTGAGCGGTGAGGGTGCAGTCGCCGCCACGCTGCTTCTCCTCGGGGGGGCTCTGCTCCAGGATGGGGCTGGAGGGGTGTGGGGGGGTTACAGTGAGTGAGGGGACACACAGGGGTAACTGATTCATTACGCGATTGATCACAGGACAGGAGGCGGTACCTGAGTTTGGCGGGCTGGCGCTGGTACGGGTTCTCATCGGCTCCGCCCTCCGCTGAAACACACAGACACAATGAGAGAACACCTGCACTCATACACAACCCTGCACTGGTACTGTGTGTGTGTGTACCTTGGCTGTGGTGTGTGTCCCTGCAGCAGGGTGTAACAGGGGGGAGGGGTGTGGACACAAGGTGGGACAACAGAGCGAAGTCCTGCGTGTGATTGGGGAGGGAGGCCAGGGGGGCGTGTCCAGGACCCCACATCGTGCTCTCATCAGTAAGAGACTCCGCCCCCAGAGGTGTGACCTGCACGAGGATTAAAGCAGCACATTAGAGACACACACACACACACACACACACACACACAGAGCAGCTCTCCTCTACACGCTCCCAAGCGGACGATCACTCACGTTGACTTTAGAGACCGGGATCTCCATCAGGGCGCGGACCGCTGCAGGCTTGGGCTTCACCTCCGGGTCCATGCTGACACACACACACACACACACACACACAGTAAAAACCTTACTTAAATCAACACTACAGATATATCAATATGATTGATGCTTCATGACTTCAATGCAGACATTGTGACCGGTTGTCATGGAAACCAGGTTATCATTAATGCTGTTCCATTCCTCACACACACACGCGCACACACACACACACACACTTCAGCCTATACATCTGCATCACTTCCCTCTCCTTGTGTCTATTTCTTTCTGACCCTGCTCTTCTCTCCCGTGTTTGTTTTTACGTTCTTTCTTCACTCATTTCTTTTCCTCTTTGTTCCCCTTCACACTCGCCTCTGACTTTTTTCTGTTTTGTTGTTTTCCCTCTTTTTTCCTCAGTCCTTTTCCTTCTCTTTTGTCTCTGCACAGGTGTTTTTTCCCCTTCTCATGTCTTTATATTCACCTTCTCTTCTCATTGTTTTCGTCCTGATAAATCATGAACGGTGCTGAGGGTGGAGCCTTCACCGAGGGGGGTGCACAACCTACACACAATTTTTACAATGAATTAATTATTACTACTATAATAGAATCAAATAATATAAAACCACAAACACACACACACACACCGGTGACCCTGCAGCTCCTCTCGAAGCTGTCCTCCTCTGGAGCAGTGTTGATGTGTGTGGAGTCCTGGAACAGAGTCGGTCCCTGGAACATGTTCCCGATCAGATCTACACACACACACACCATCATAACTAATGATTACTGTTGACCTCCAGCGCAGGTGCAGCACTTCAATACACATCATATGTACATAGCTGCTCTCTATCGCCCCCTGCTGGTGCACTGTAGCTTAGCATTAATTCAATGCAATTAGTATGTTGTTTTTAACAGTTGTTATTGTCACAAAGCAGCTTCACACAATCAAAAGAAAATGATGGAAGTGTGTATGAGATGTGAGTCAGAATGATCAGATGGTCCCTGATGAACGAGCCGAGGGCGACGGTGCTGAGGGAAAAACTCCCTGAGATGGTAACAGGAAGAAACCTTGAGAGGAACCGGACTCAGCAGGGACCCCATCCTCATCTGGGTGATAACGGAGAGAGCAGCGATTGATCTGACCTCATACTGTGTGTTAGGAGGCTGGAAGTTCAGTAGAACAGGAGACGTGTTTAACATTTAACATTAATATACAGTAACCCCTGTGTGTGTGTGTGTGTGTGTGTGTGTGTGCGCGCGCTTACCCAGGGCCTCCCTGGTGTTGACCGTGGGAGAGGGAAGTGCACGTGAAGGCGTGGCTGAGAGGAGACCCAGAGATGTGTTGGGGGTGACGTGAGAGTGATTAAAGCCACCGTGAGACACTGAGACAGAGAGACACAGACACAGAGGGTGTGAGCATCAGTGAGCGCCTGGTTCTGAAGAGAAGATGAGACGTGTGTGTGTGTTTGTGTTCTTTACTCTCCACTCACCGTCTGCATTCACGTCTGCTTTGTCTTCTTCATGAGCGTCTGCGTCAGTGACACACCGGTCGTTATCACCCCTACAGGAGAGGTGCCAATAATTAGAACAAGAGAACCAGGTTTGGTAATATTGAGTTTTTTGAACAACTCAGTGTGTGTGTGTGTGTGTGTGTGTGTGTGTGTGTGTGTGTGTGTGTGTGTGTGTGAGGGTCATGACCCGAGACTAGCCTGGACTCTCTGATGTTAAGTTAAAGTCAGATTCCTCTCAGTGTGTGATTATGATCATTAACAGCTAAGACACGCCACGCTGAGGGTGCCAATAATTCTGAGTGGAGTGGGAGCAGTGCACTTGTTCGTAAAGTAGCAGGTGGTTAAGGACACAGCCCATGCCAACACTACATATTGACAAATCACACCTTACAGATTAAACATGTGTGTGTGCGCGTGTGCGCGTGTGTGTGTGTGTGTGTGTGTGTGTGTGTGTGTGTGCGCGTGTGTGTGTGTGTCTCACCACTCGAGAGGTTCCGCTTGTTGAGTGTGACCCGAACACTCTGCCCTGGCAGCGAGCGCCTCCCCTCGGCTCACACACACACTCTGGTGCGCGCGGCTGCCTCCGTGTGTGAGTGCAGACAGGGTGAGTGTGTGTTGCAGTGTCTGAGTGTGTGCGGTGTCTGTGCGCTGTGTGAGAGACGCCTCGGACACACACGGCCTGCTCACGGATTCTGATTGGTCGGTGCTCTGGGTAAGGCGTGGCCCTGTGGGAACCTACACACACACACACGTATAGACAGATGAAGACAATCTTGTGTGTCAGTTCACATATGTGGCATCTAACCTGCTTCAGGTGTGTGTGTGTGTGTGTGTGTGTGTGTGTGTGTGTGTGTGTGTGTGTGTGTGTGTGTGTGTACGTACCTGTGGCTTATCAGTCAATTTGCTGTTCAGCTCCTCTAACAGCCTCTTCATCCTCACCACGTCCTGCTCCTCCTCCTCATATCTCCTCCTCACCTCCTCTAAACACACACACACACACACACACACACACACACACTGTATAGAAGGTTCTGAGGACTGAATTTGCAAAATAACAGATTCGTGTCAGTGGAACTGCATGACTGAACTGAGTGCGTGCGTGTGTGTGTGTGTGTGTGTGTGTGTCACCTTGCTGCCTCTGCAGCTCCTGCTGTCTGAGTTTGTTGAAGTGTCGTCGTGCCCTCAGCTCCTCGAAGCTCAGCTCTGACCCGTCACACACCAGCTCGCCCACGCAGTACATGGACACACACTGAGTCACTCCACCGCCGCCGGGCCGAGGACGGTTCTCCGAGCGCGAGATGCTGAGTATACACAGAGTACGGGAAGGTTAAATAAACACACACAGAGAGAGAGAGAGAGAGAGAGAGAGAGAGAGAGAGAGAGAGAGAGTAACTAAAGCCGCGGGCGTGACGACATTCTTACATGTGGATGGTTTTGCCTGGAGGAACCTGTGAGGTTGCCACGTCCTGTAAAATAACACCCAGATGTTTATACCATAATCAGGCTCTATCTCTCTCTCTCTCTCTCTCTCTCTCTCTCACACACACACACACACACACACACACACACACACACACACACACACACACACAGAGAGACACTGTGATGTAATGTTTATTAGAGATAAGTGTGTTTAAGTTTAAGACTCGTACCTTACAGTGAGGCTGTACACTGTCTCTCTGATGCGGCTGCTGATTAACCAGCTGGGAATCCTGCAGAGCAGTGCTGACTGCTTCTGGAACAGACACACGCAGACACACGCAGACCAAATTCTGAATTCATGAAAAGTGCACATTTCTGAAGGAATGAACGATAAAGCCTTTGATCTTGAAGCCTTAA
>JAAGKR010011019.1:0-18121 GCA_011419295.1 Clarias macrocephalus | reverse complement strand
CCCCCCCCCCCCCCCCCCCGAAAAAAAAAAAAAAACTTCCCAGCTGTGTGAGACTGATGGCACTTCATTAGTAACCCAGTGTGAGGATCAATACAATGATGGAAACTACAAAGCATTTTCGTAAGTCGCTCTGGATAAAAGAGCATCTACTAAATGCCTACATGTAAATGAGGGGGAGGTGAGGAGGAAGAGGAGGTGATGATGCTGATGAGGAGGAGGCGATGAGATGATATGATGATGAGGAGGTGAGATGGAGATGATGAGATGAGGAGGTGATGAGTAGGAGGAGATGATTGTGATAAGGAAGCGATGATGATGAGGAGGAGGAGATGATGAGGATGAGGTGATGATAGAGATAATAAGATGATATGATGAAATAATGAGGAGATGATGATGAGGATGATGAAGAGGAGGTGGAGATTAGGGCTGCAACAACTAAACGATAAAATCGTTCATTTTCGATAATGAAATTTGTTGTTAACGAATGCCGTTATCGATTACTTGGACTGCTCACGTTACTGAGGAGCGACCACAAGATGCACTGATACACAGAGATACACAGCTGCTCGCGCAATGGAGGTTACAGAAGGGTCTGCAGGAAAAAGCGCGCGCCTATGGCGTTATATTCCTGCCACAATTCGGAGAGCAGACAAAGCGCTCTATGCGCGTGTAGCGTCTCCACTGCGCGCTCAACAGCTCGATTCTGCGTGTGCAACGTCTCTCCTGCTCGCTCATGTTCTCCGCGCGCGACTTCTCGATTCTGTGCGCGCGCGACTCTGCCTGTACGCTCGCTCAACTTTGTCCAGTGTCACAAAACTGCCACAAAACCAGCCAATCACAGACTTCCACACAGGACTTCTGATTGGCTGTTCCTTCTCTATCAGCTGCCAATATCTGCAGTTATTGTTAAAATGCTGTATTTTGCGTACTCAAATGCTGTTATTTATTTATTATTATTAATTTATTTTTTAAACGAGACAAGTCAGCAAGCAGCCACTATAACAGATGCCATCCAATATAATGAGAGTTCAACAATTGTTTTGCTTTTTTATTTATTTATATTTTGGATATTTAGAGGAGTTTTACTGTTCAAAAACAAACTTTGTCTTTAATTTAACGTTTAAAATGTCAAAATTAAAGATCATTAAACTCTATATGTGGCTTTTGCATTTTTTTAAGTTTAGTTTTATACATAACTAATAGCCTGATTTATGGTTCTGTATAGTTATAAGCAAAACAAGAAGCGTGTAGTTTTTATCCGATTAATCAAAAAAAATAATCGCCCAACTAATCAATTATCAAAATAATTGTTAGTTGCATCCCTAGTGATGGTGATGATGAGGATGATGATGATGATGATGAGGTGATAGAGATAATAAGATGATGATGATGATGATACAGTGAAGATATGAAGCTCTAACCTAAACCTCTTCCTCAGGGAACGATGGAGCAGAAGATATACGAGCGTCAGGTGGCGAAGCAGTCTCTGTCGTCCCGCGTGGTGGACCAGCAGCAGATCCAGCGGCACTTCACACAGAGCCAACTGAGCGAGCTGTACCGCTTCCAACCTGACGGTCGCGGCAAGAACCACAGCGTGGAGCCTACGGTATACACACACACACACACACACACACACACACACACACACACACACACACACACACACACACACAGCACAGTGGTCCTACAGCATACTAACATGATAGAGATAACCAGAGATTTTTTATTAATATGTTATATTTACTTCCACTTGGAAATAATCGCACTCAAATATAAAGAAAGAGAATGTCGGACTGTCACATAAGCTCCGCCCCCTGGACATCTACCACCTACACCTCAGTGATCAGCTGCGTTGTGACTTCAAACATCACACGCTGTAGACGCTCGCTACTGATGTACGAGCTGTATTATAGTATAGTTGTGTGTGTGTGTGTGTGTGTGTGTAGGACAAAGTGCTGGCGACGCTCCTGCAGCAGTGTGGGCGGAGCATAGTGTCGATCCACGAACATGATTCGCTGCTGGATCACAGGGTGGAGGAGGAGCTCAGCGTGGAGGAGAGGAAGGAGGCGTGGGAGGAGTACAAGCTCGAGGAGACGACGCAAACATACTCGCGTGTACGTACACACACACACACACACACACACACACACACACACACACACACAGTTCTTTGTATTATGTTAATTTTTCTTTTTCTTTTTTATGTCGTCACTCACACACACAGGCCTCGGTCGAAGGTGAGCTGTGGAAGAAAAGCAACCAGGAGCTGGAGGTAGTGTGTGTGTGTGTGTGTGTGTGTGTGTGTACATGCAAAACTGCTCCCTGAAGAATAAGAAAAAGCATGAAAATATAAAAATTAAGAAGACAATAAATAAATGTAAAAGTAATTTAAAAAAAGTCCACAGGGAGTAAAACTTTTGTTTTCTGTGTGTGTGTGTGTGTGTGTGTGTGTGTGTGTGTGTAATCAGACAATGTTAAAGAAAGGGCGTGTGGAACTGCAGAAAGCATCGCAGAACATCACACACCGAAGTCTAGAGTTCTTCCAAGGGGAAGTGGTAAGCGTGTGTGTGTGTGTGTGTGTGTGTGTGTGTGTGTGTGTGTGTGTGTGTGTGTGTGAGAGCGCGTGTGCGTAGTACATATAGTATTGTGTGACTTGTTTTTGTTTGATATGATTATAACAGGTGGATGTTTAGTGTTATTGTGTTGAATGTGTGCAGATGAAACAGCACCCTCTGGTGGACACAGATGTAATACGGCGGATGGCTGCTCAGGCCTACGAGAGATTTGAACGAGAGAGAAAGTGCAGGATTGAGAATTACCAGCACATGCTCAACACTCAGCAGAAGGTCTTTTTTAAAAATTTTTATTCCACTCACTATGTAGTGCATAGGGACTAGGGGACGAGGTTTATTATTATTAGTGTATAATTATTATAACAGTTCCCTCTCTGTCTCTGTCTCTCAGCTCATTCTGTCCACACAGCTGATTTTAGCTGAACGTCAAAGCACCAGAGCTCCTCCTTCTCCATCCACGCAGTCCGTCAGTTCAAGATTAAAAGCGAGTGGATCGTCCCCAGTCCCACCCACCGCTCCGCCCACCTCTCCGCAGGTCTCGAGGAGTCGATCGTACGGTTCTTCGCATCAGCTGCCGAAAACGTCGTCTCCTCGCGAGAAGAGGGGAAGAGACGAGCGTGTCATCGAGCTCACGTAGATCTAACCACTAAAACCACAACAACTAGCACCGGGGACGTCTGATAGCGGCGGCGCACACGCTAACTCCGGCTTTAACCGTCCGTCGCGCTAGTTATGGTTTCAGAAAGCTGCTGCTGCTGATCCGTATCGGACACACGGGTTAGAGTTCCCTTATTTTTCTACTTTTTATAAATTTTACCTAAAACATTATCCTTTAACAAAGTCGCAAATGTATTTAGTGAAATCTTAAGGGTTTTTTTCCCCTCTCGCTGCAGTGTAACTAAACACTAACATAAGATAAACTAAGCTAATCGACTACGATTCTATTTTGCAGAGAAAAAAAACACAACAACCATAAAATGATATCTTATGGATAATTAAAATTTTTTATTTGTTGTGTATATATAGAGTCAAAGAAAAAAAAAGATCTGTAATAATACACTAATAAAGAATTACGATCAGCAATGATGTTTTATTTTGTTGAGAAAAGAAATAAAGGAACAACAACAACAAAAAAAAAACGAAGTTTGAAAAACATTTGATGACGCAGTTAAAGAGTTGACGAAATACTTTAATCTCTAGTATGTGTGAGAGAATTTCCTGAACTGGGAACCAGTGTGTTCATTTGCATATTACTGGTTTATAATGCAAGACTAATATCTAAATCTAATGTTTTAATCATTATAGACATTTATGAAAAACATAACAGAAAATCTGTAACATTAAAAAAGTCATTTTTATTTGTAATATTTGATAAAAAAATATCAAAAATAAATCCAGTCTTCCCAGCCTCTTATGTTCGTACGCTGTTACACCTGCCCCGGGCATTTCAGCTTCAGCACACACTTCTTACACACACTACAGATGCATTGCATAGAGATCATGACTTTCACTTTAATATCGCAGCAAGCTGAGGAAGAAAAACACCTCACAAACTTCCTTAATACAAAATACTTTTATTTATTTAATATATATAGATAATATTATCTTGTCAAAGCACTGATTCAGCAGAAGCTGGAGGAAATAATCCAGCTGGAATGTGCTCTAAACTCAAACACTCCAGAACCGTGTAGAGAAAACACACACACACACACACGCGCGTGCACGATGAACAACGTGAGCACAGAGAACTGGCATCAGGTGCCCCCTGCTGGAAGGCTGAGGTACAGTGGGGGGTTTGGTTTTTCTTTTATTTACTGTAATAAATTTTATTGTTTAATATTTGTCAGAAAAATGTGTTCACATGAGACTTTTATTTCTTTTTTTACTTTCTTTTCTTCTGTGTTCATGTGAAGGCAGTTGTTTTTAAAAAACACACTTGTGGCCACATGAACACCGTTATTTAAGAAAGTCTCAGCAGCGTAAGTTAAGCAGCAGCCGACACACACACACACACACACACACACACAATCTAATCGACTACGAGCTGCAGAGAAACTAAAAGTGTCTCAAACAATATCTGTGGGTGGGGCATCAGATGGACCCCGTGCTCCACGCTCTGTCTGTCAGGGCACAGAGGCTCCGCCCACATGTCCATTGTGTGTGTCGAGTGTGAGTGAGCGCGACCGAAATACTGAGCATGGAAGTTTCAGAAACACTGGAAATAGCCACCCGGAAATGTTACAATACTTTCCTGTGTGTGTGTGTGTGTGTGTGCGCGTCAGTCTGTGCCAAAGTATCTCTGGCCGAAGTGTGTGGGCGCGACAGCGTGGACCTCGGTTGTCAGGATTGTGATGTCAGGAAACTCGTTTATTATGGATCTCGCACCTACACACACACACACACACACACACACACACACACACACACACACACAGTCGTTATTCACTCTCTGTGGTAGAGACACATTATACACATTTAAATTCAAAAGCTAATTTTCTATATAAGGATTTTGTGTTTGTGTTACCATGTGGTGTGGAGAAAAGACTCAGCAGTATGATGTGTTTGGCTTGGAGGCCATGTTCCTTTAGCACCCTCACCGCTTCAATCACTGTGTTACCCGTACCTGAACACACAGTATGAACAGCCTCAATACTAAAAGATAATAATAAATTACAAGTAATCAGATCTGATCTTGGTTAAACACCAACACATCATATCTAATATCCGAGTTAAATACTACAACGTGGGACGTGATTTCTGGGTTAAATACCAACTCATCAGATCCGATCTACTGTAGCTCTCTGGGTTAAACACTAATAAATCTGATCTTTAGGTTAAATACTAACACATCAGATCCGATCTTTGGGTTAAACACTAATAAATCAGATCCGATCTTTGGGTTAAATACTAATAAATCAGATCTTTAGGCTAAATACTAAAATAGTAACAAATCTGATCTGATCTCTGGGTTAAACACTAACAAATCTCATCTGATCTCTGGGTTAAACACTAACAAATCTCATCTGATCTCTGGGTTAAACACTAACAAATCTCATCTGATCTCTGGGTTAAACACTAGCACATCAGATCAGATCTGTGGCGAGCCATTAGACAAATCTTGATAATGAGGTAAAGAGCAGTCAGATCTGATCTTTAGGTTAAACCTCATTAGATCACAGTCTACTGCAGAGTTAAATACTAACTGCACCGCGTGTTCCACACCTGATCGGTGGGTTTAAACACTGAGTGATGTGAGCTGTCCCCTGGGATAACCACTCACTCAGTATGGGGTACATTAGCAGCACCTTCCTGCGGCTGATATCGGGAGGAAACTTGGCGTAGAACACTTTGGCTTTCTGAGTTTCCTCGTCGCTCTGGATGAGAATCTTCCCGATGCGGATTGACCTACAGCAGTCCCTCAGACCCTGCTCCATCGCCTCGCCTACACACACACACACACACACACACTTTTTTAGTCAAATGTAATGAGATGTCGTTGGGTTAAACACACACCGGTCACTGTGTTTAAATACTGAGGCGATCACTAGGGAATACTAATTAATGTACAATCAGGTGTGTGTGTGTGTGTGTGTGTGTGTGTGTGTGTGTGTGTGTGTGTGTGTGTGTTGATGTACAGTACTCGGCCGCTCACTCACCACTGCGCATGATGCTCACGCCACAGTTTCCCTTCTCAAACTTCACCCCGTCATACTTGTGACCTGAACAGGGAGTAAACACACACACACACACACACACTTTAGGAAGTCATGAAAAACCCTGCTGGAGTGTGTGTGTGTAGTGCTTGTGGTATAAACATGTAATGCACTATATATTAACAATAACATGAGGAGAGAGTAAATACTGAGGCGGGGGAGGGGACGTCACTGATTAATAACCGCTGCTAAGATCAGATTAACATACAGAGCTCATACACACGCTCACGTAATAATCACTCTGAGAGGACTTCCTCAGCACTACTGTGTGTGTGTGTGTGTGTGTGTTTACCTGTGGGTGTGATCACAGTGCACTCGCTGTAGGGAAGCTGATTGAGTCCCTCTTCAACCACCAGTCTAATCTACAGGGAAAAAACAAAACAACAGTGTATCGCAGCTCCCGCTGGCTCAGCTGATCAATCTAATGATCTGCTCTGTACGCCGTGGAACCGCGACGTGATGTGGGAGCTTATACAACAGTTATTGCCTTTAATATTGTGGAATTGAATCTAAGCAATAGAGCCGCAAGTAATGATGTCATCAAGTCAAGCAGTCATGTCAAACTGAACATAAAACTCCGCCCCCTCATGAAGGCGCCATTTAAGGTTTTTTTTTATGGTAATAAATGACCGAGTTGTTCTTACCAATCTGTCGGCAGAGAACACAAAATCACCCCGACTGGTGGACCTGAGAGAGAGAGAGAGAGAGACTGAAGTGTCATCTGAACACGCTAAATATATGTTTATAAATTCACTCAAAAACTAAAGCGGTTAAAAATGTTATATTAAAGGTTTTAGTGTTTTTGGCATTTATTTTGAATTGTTAATATTTTAATGGAAAAGCAAACGTCTGTGTAATCTCAGGTTTCACTGATTTGGAATTTGAAACAATCATTTAAAAGAAAACAATCATTCAAAAACATCACTTTGAAACAATTATTTAAAAGAATCAATCATTCAAAAGAATCATTTGAAAAAAGATTCGAATGATTAAAAAAATCTTCACAAATAAATCATTCTAAAATTTAATTTGAAGAAAAAACAGTTTCAAAATGATTCAATTCCCAGAAAGAAGACAGGAAATAATTAATAATTATTAAAATTATAAGAAATATATAGAAAATACTGAAACGAACAATTTAAAAGAATCATTTGATTCAAAGACCATAAGAAAAAAAAAAGAATCATTTGAAAGATTAATTCGAAAGATCCGTTCCGTTCCAATGACTCGAAAGAATCGTTTGAAAGAATGATTCCAACGAATCACTTGAATCATTTACAAGAATGACTGAAGAGACTCAGTGCCGGACGGATGAGGGTCGTTAGAGAGTCGAGTCTCTCCGGGTTGATGTCATAAGGACAGTGTTACTAAGTGACGAGGAAGTGAAAAGCCAGGAGGTGTTTATTTACCGCCTTCTGACGGAGACTCTAACAGTTTAAACACGAAGAATATAAACCCAGGTTTACTGTCGGGATCAGGGAGGACATTAGCGACATTAGCATCATTAGCACTGTGTTGTTTGCGGTATATTCTCTTTGTAAACATGGTACCGATATCAGGGTGTTAGCCTAGCCTCAAGCGCGCGGAGCCGGAATGAGCCGGTTAGCTGACAGTAAGGGGCGCGTGCACTCACTTGTCCCGGATGATGGTCTGCAGCTCGCGGATTTGGTCGTTTAAAGGCAGGAGTTTGAGCTGCGGTCCGATCTGTTCCTCTGTGTCGTCATTAATGCTCACCACCACCACCGCCGCCGCCGCTGACGGGTCTCCCCCACACCCTCCTCGCCCGGTACCGGCGTTGCATTTCCCCGCGAACCGGACCTGCTTGGCCGCGTGCTCGGGCTCGCGCTTCTCACTCATCACCCTTTGGCTTTGACACTGCATCCCGTTCTCGAGCCGATTCGTTTCCACAGGAACGAAGCGATTAAAATACAAACATATATTTTACAAATATATATTTCTGTGCGTATATTCACGCGCCAGAGTGGGACGAACGACGAGCGTCTCGCGCTCTCCGATTGTTCTAGCTCGCCATTTCCCACGTCCGTGACGTCGGCTTTCAGGAACCAAAACACGCCGACGGGACGTGACGTCACCGCCGAGCCGAGCTATGATAGGTCGAGTGTCATGTCAGTCAACGCGTCGCCGATAGCTCCTAATACACTACACATCCGGGTAAAGAGTTTGTAGAAATAGTTAAAAGGTTAAAAGTAATCGGCTGATCGTTAATGTAATCAGTGATATTATTATTATTATTATTATTATTATTATTATTTGAGGTTGAAGTCCACGTACATGTCTGTGTGTCTCTCTGTCTCACTTATTAATACACAGAAATCACATTCTGTAAGGTCGAGTATCTGACGCCTTGTTTATAATCGGAGAGAGAATCACAGATGAGAAATGGAAAAGTAGATCGGATGAAGATGAAGTTTTGTCTTAACCTCTTGAGAGCCGAATGAGACCCGAGGACATGACATTTTATCCCAACTTAATTGTCTATATCCTCATATAATAACTGTATAAGTGTTTGGCCAAACTTCTTCCTGGTTGAAGACATTAATTTAATTCATAATTATCAGCTATAAATACAGAGAAACAATCAGTAGAAATTTCAATGTACACAAGAGCAGAATCCAGCGTGTTAAAATTCACTTCTACCACTTCAGCGCTGTTATTTCAGCCAAAGTGAAAATATGAACTAATCCCAGTAAAAATATTCACTTTATCTTTTCTAATTAATATCTATTGGTGCAGGTGTTTGTTTACATTGAGACAGTCGCGCATTAGTAGATTATTTTAAAGTAGATTATTAAATCCCACACATAACAACATCACTTTTACTCAACATTTAGATTCACTGATGGTGCAGATTAAAATTCAGGCTGAGATCTGAGGACTGCAGAAGATTCATTAAATTCTATACAGACAGTTTTGCGTGATGCTGCGACACGATCTGGCTGGACAGACATACAGTAGTATTTTTTTCTGAGACTGGTTTCGGGTCCTCCAATGTATGAAATGTAAAGAGTTCTTGAGCATGGAGCGATTGTCTTCTCACTGAAAATTGTTTTTGTTTATATTTTTTTTGTACAGTACATTGACAATAAAGTGAACATTAACCCTTTTTTACAGTCAAGTGCTCTTGGGTCCATCATGTGAAAACACTCTTACTTACAGCTTTCTTTTCTCAGTACACATCACAGATTTTCCTCCTTCAGAGAAACCATAGGGGATACAAACTTTTGCCATTAACTTTAAAAGTCTGTAATTTCTACCCTAGCCTAGCAGGTCTGATGGTAAGTAGGACCCACATGCTTAGATGGAGAAATTATATGGCTGGCAGAACCGGAGGCTCTCACTTTCTCGCTGGGGTGCTGATGTTCCAGCTCATGGGTGCAAGCGACTGAAAGCAACGACGCAACCATGATGTAGTCCAGGTAACATCATAAAGAGTAAGAGCAGAGAGACAGCAGGGTGCTAGCAGGAATCACACTCTCCCCAAGGTCTCACTTAACTATTATAGAGCCATATATAAGTTAAAACACTTTATAATATATGTATACAGATATATACAGTGTATATATAAAACAGAAATGTGTGTGCCAGTGTGTGTACAGGCGTCTCACAAGTGGTCCTCAAAGAATGTAACTTCAGTGTCATCAACTTTTATGTCATACTGATTTGATTACCAGATCACCATTACCCTATTGCTGCAGAGTTCTCTAATCTGATTGGCCAAGAACTAATAACAATATAACATTGTGTTACACATGTACATCCTAATTTACTTTCATTAATTATTTGATTGATTAACGGATATAACAGCTATATGAGTATGCACCTTATACTTCATTCAGTCTAACTTAGACACTTTACAGCATCATCTACTGGTAGCAAAAGCGCAATAAACTATTTTGTAAAAACAAAAGATGGTGTCAAACTCAGTTTCATGTTCAAAGACAATGCTTAGATTTTATACATATACATAGGAAAATACACACGAAAAATTGAAAATGCATGCAAAATTAAAGCTCAGGTCCTAAGAGGTTAAAAAGCATTGTATATATTGTATATTTGTATATGCTGTACCCAGAACATCATAGGAAACTTATTCAAAATAATCTTTCATGTGTTTTTCCTTAAGAAGCACGGTGGCTTAGTGGTTAGCATTCGCCTCGCACCTACAGGTTCAAATCCCACCTTTGCTTGGTGGGTTTCCTCTGGTTTCCTCCCAGATTTGACTGATTGGTGTTTCCAAATTGTGTTGTAAGTGTTTGTATGTGTGCTGCGATAGATTGGCACCCCGTTCAGGCTGTACCCCGCCTCATGCCCTAAGTCTCCTGGGAGAGGCTCCAGGCCCCTGTGTCCCTTTGCAGTGAATGAGTATTTTTCCCTTAACTATTTATCACTCACTCACTCTAACTATATTTCTTTCTTTCTTTCTTTCTTTTTCTCTAACTACTCCTGCTTTATTTTCACTACCACTTAATACATATTGTTTTTGTTCTTATTATTTAATAACAATGAGACTTTTTAATATATATAATTGTATTTACTGCATATAGTGCATCATTTAATTAAAGTGTTATAAAGTTACAGTCAATATTACGCTGTGGTGACCTGCTGGCAGAGGAAAAATAAACTATAACAATAATATAACATTACTACTATACTATTACTACTACTGCTGCCGTTAATAATAATAATAATAATAATAATAATAATAATACTTTTGCATCACCATAAATGAATTATTATTAAGAGACTTTCACTATTATTAAGGGACTATTACTACGGCTAATAGTAATAGTAATAATACATTCCATAATAATAATAATAATAATAATAATAATAATAATAAGTTAATTATTATGATGATGATGATGATTATTATTATTAATAGAATTTAAGGAAAGCGGATTCCTTTCCGGCGATGGGTAGTGCGCATGCTCAGTGCAATGCACCTGTTCCAACAGTAGGGCGCGTCCCCGACGGCCGGAGCGCGCCACCGCGAAGAATCCGTGCGCGCGCTCTTTATGGCAAGTCTCAAAAGAAAAGGAAGGTGGGGGGGTGGGGGGGAGCAGCGGCACGTGCACGCGCAGGAGTTGTTAGGGACGGACGGGGTGCAGCTGGGAAAAACACGCGCGCGCACACGCGCATGAGCCTGTACGAGGCAGCGTCCCTGTTCGTCATGCCGGTGGCACCGCCCGCGCGCCGTTAGGGCACAGGGATACAACACACACACACACACACATACACATATATATATACACACACACACACACACACACACACACCGGGGCAGAAGCATGCCGCGCGCGCCACTTGGACACCTTTTGTTCCTCCGCCGGAAACCCTGGAGCGCGAGGGGGAGAGACATGGAGCGGTAGGGGGGCCGAGCCGATGCGCGAGTAACGCGCGCGTCCACCTGCTGCTACACACACGCGCGCACACATACACGCACACACACACACACACCACGCGCGCGCACGACCCCATGTGGGGGGGAGATAAACATGCTAAGAAGGAAGAAGGAAGACGGGGTCCTCATATAACGTTAAGGACCGGAGACGGGAAGGTGAGTGTATGTGAGTGTGTGTGTGTGTGTGCGTGCGCGCTCGCGTGTCTGTGTGTGTGCGATGCGGCGATGGACCGTTTTCAGCTGGGCCACTGTAGCGCGCGCGCGTCAAAGAGCTGCATTGGGGGGGGGGGGGTTGTGTGTGTCAGCTGTCATGTTGATGAATCCATAATACACAGGTGTGTGTGTGTGTGTGTGTGTGTGCATGGTATAGAAAAACAGCCGCGCTCTATTCATTAATACGCATTGGCAAACACGATGCGCATACACGCACGCGCACACACACTCGCACGCACACACACACACACACGCGCACACACACCACCCGCGTGTAAAGAGCTGGAGGCTGTATGGACGAGCATCACGCGCCGTTCCGTGTCAACCGTTTGAAATGTGTACCGTTTAAGCGTGTGCGTCTCTGTGCGTGTGTGTGTGTGCGCGTGTGTGCGTATGCGCGCGCGCGCGCGTGTGTGTGTGTGTGCGCACGCTGCATTATTGGCCGAACCTTTGCGGCATGCTGAAACGACGAGGAAGAACGAAACGGCTCTGCGCTCTAGCACACACACACACACACACACCAGCCGTATAATCTCACACGCGTGCAATCAGCGCGTCAGAAAAATACCTTTCCGTTAGAACGGACCGTTAGGCACGTCGACGTCATCATTGTTTTCCCTTCGGTCTAAGCGTTTAGCTTCTTAGCTTCTGCCACATAAACAGGCTGTAGACGTGACCCAGGGGATCCCGCTGTCCGGTGAAACGCGCACAGGCCGTTCAGGATCAGTGTGTGTTGGTGTTTTCTCCTCAGTCACACATAATAAGTGATGTTTGGATCGCTAGCGCAGAACAGGGGCTGTAAGAGTGGAGCGTGTTATCACGCTCACGCTCCGAGTGGAAATCAGAAGCTAAACGCCGTTTCAGACTTTCCGGAAAAATCGTACGGAATTTTGACCGACAATCTGGGAACCGTATCTGTTCAATAACTAAATAACGTCATAAGAACGTTAGCAATCCTTCCGCCGTTCACTAATCTCATGCACTCATTTGTTTGCTATACATCTTTTTCTTAGACGCGGATACACGATCTGTTGACGAAGGAGATATTTTGGCGGGTTGTTTGTAGCTTCCTTTGTAGGACCAAAAACAAAAACAACACCCAGACAGAACACGAGGCCGAGGGCGACTAACTTGCGTAGAAAACAAGCAATTGGATGATGACGTGTCCCGTATATTTATCCAGCTAATCACAGAACTACTTGCAGTACGTGCAGTTGCAAATGACAGCCAGGTAGCCATGTTGTCACTCCTGTCCGGTTACTTACAGTAACACGAAAACAATCGCACACGGTGAGCGTTTATCAGACTTCACCAGGCAGATGCAGTTTTTCGGAAATCCTGCTGTTTTTGTTGTTACAGTAACGTAACAAAAGCCCAAGGCCTTCCGTCAGAGTTATATTACATGTACAGTTATGTTAAAAATGTTCTCCGGGTTTCGTATCAGATCCTAAGTGTGTCGCCTTTTAATCCAATTCCAATTTATAGTTGAGTCAGAACAGGTACACATGCTTGTACGTTAGCGCCAGTGCAGTTAGTCTAATGTGTATCAAACTTGGGTATGTAGTATAACTCTAAACTTCCTATGCATATAAAACACTCACGAAACACTTCCACTTTACACCTAAACACCTTCAACATAAAGACTTGGGCACAGGTTTTTACGCCAGACGCCCTTCCTGTCGCAACCCTCCTATTTAATCCGGGCTTCGGACCGGCACTGCATCCAGTGTCCGGGGTTCGGGCGTCGGGTGGGAATTAAACCTGGGCATAATTATTATACAGTAATAACAGGTAGACGTACTATACTGTGCTGAAGAGAGATCGCGTTATTATTACTAATTACTTTATTATTTATGATTGCATCATCATTTCCACGTTCTTTTTGATTGTTATCGTTTTTTGACGCTTCATCATGACGCTGTAATTCATTTGGATTTGCACTTCAGAGGAATGCGTACGAGAGTCCTGGGTACAAACGCGATGTTTCGTTCTATTCACAAAGTTTCAGTGATGTATCGTGATTCTTTTGTGTAGCGATTTATTGTATCGCCACACCGACTCTAATTTGCTCTATAATCTTCTCTAATCTAAGTTATTCACACAACACCGTGTCCTGTGAAGTAGGTATGATTTATTTGCTAAGTTTGTTGGGAATTGTAACAAAATCGCCCCAAAAAAGATAGAATTGAGATTTTTATAAAATCATGATACTTACAAAATCGCAATACAAATTGAATGGGCACCCAGGAATCGTAATAATATCGTATCGGGAGGTCCGTGATGATTCCCATTCCTTATAAGGAGTACTGAAGTCACTTCCATATTACAGTAGGGCTTTATGGTAGCCTAGATGCTTTAAACCTTTAGTGTATCATGTCTGGGTCTCGAGATATGGCCAGTGTGATTTTGTTTACTTTGGAGCGCCTCAGAAAAATCTGTCAAAATGCTGTTTGTAAAGCACATCAATGAGGATAATAAGGACGAGGGAAGCCTCTGCCTCCATCTTGACACAGGGATTTCCCTCCTACACCAAAAAAGTAACATCGCCAGCAG
The DNA here is from genome assembly GCA_011419295.1 of Clarias macrocephalus. Lineage (NCBI taxonomy): Eukaryota > Metazoa > Chordata > Actinopteri > Siluriformes > Clariidae > Clarias > Clarias macrocephalus. Next base: position 3,647 of record JAAGKR010011019.1, on the reverse strand, counting down.
GGCGGATTTATAGGAAAAATGTTTGCGTATATGAGTTTTTCTATCACGATCGGAGACACCAACTTGGATTGTGTTCATTAAAGTGCTTCAAAATGTGTAGGGTTAAAACTTTCTCAATTCTGTTGAAAGATCAGGAAGGTATTTAATGTTTTTTTTTTTGGACGAAATTGAAAAATGTACACATTTCACAAACCAGTCCTTTATTGGCCAAAGCGCAAAACTACTCTGTGCATCTGTCATGCAGTTTTGTTTCAGTTTAAAATCACCTCAGTAACCCGCCTCGAAACAAGCAGAAATCAAAGCTAACTTTTTTCATTATTGTTTTCACATTTTTACCTCCGTAACGCGTGTCGAACATGCCTCAACCACATAGATAAAAATGAAGTGACTTTTTTGTTTCATTGTTGTCTTCACAAAAAAAAAAAAAGAACCTTCAGAAACAGCAAATCATCTAGCAGGATCCTAATTTTGCCACTGTTGGCCCCATGAGCAAGGCGCTTAACCTTCAACTGCACAGTAAAATGAGATAAAAATGAGATAAAAATGTAAGTCTCTCTGAATAAGGGTGTCTGTCAAATGAGTAAATGTATACACTCATCTGGAAAAAAAAAAGAAAAAGAAGGCTAGAGAGAGAGTTTTGAAGGCTCTGTGGTGTAATGGTTAGCACTGTCGCCTTGCACCTCCAGGGTCTGGGTTCGATTCTTTCCTCGGGGTCTGTGTGTGCATGGAGTTTGCATGTTCTCTCCCTGCTTGGTGGGTTTCCTCCCAAAGGCAGATTAGGCTAACTGGCGTTCCCAAATTACCCGTAGTGTATGTGAATGTTTACCAAAGGTTCCACTATAGTCGTAAAGTAGGTATAAATACACTGGTCACCGTTGGCCTCCACAGTCCCTAGTTCGGACAACAAGAGGTCTCTGGATGGAAGGACGCTATATTTCATTAAAGTAATTTGTGTGTTAGATTAGTAAACAATCATGCTAGGTTTAAACGGGTTTATTGCATCAAAGTGAAAAGCGGCATGTCCTCACTTCTCCCGAGTCCCCGATATTACACTGAGTCCTTTATACAATTTGTTTCTTCTTGTGTGCATATGTTGGCAAAACTTCAAAAATTTAGATAATCAGTTACATCAGTTAATGATGTTTCCAATTTTAAGTAAACAGAACTATCAGTGTTTGAGTTTGTTGTACTCATTCATATTAATCGTTCTTTACTTGCTTTACTGACTAGCCCAACTCGGACTATAATTTTTTTTAGTTGTTGCAAAGTAAATAAATTGTTGTTGGTCATTCGCTTGCTCCTGGCACTGGGTCGCCACAGCGGTTTGTCACAAGTTTTTACACCAGGTGCCTTTCTGACCACACCCCCGTATTTTTATCTGGGCTTGGGACAGGAACTTGGGACAGGCTGAAAGATTTTAAGTTGGTGGAACTTTAAGGAGACAGTTACCGTTACTTAAGTACTTACAGTTACTTTAAATATTAATTTCATTTCTGCAAACTCATAAATACCAAAAAGTTCTAAATACTCATTAAGGTCTATTATTCTGAACTAATTGTAATTGTTTAAGTTAACAGCACTCGATGTATTTAATTACTTTGAGCATCAGGGTGGAGAATGTTTATTCCCAGATTGTGTTAATTTAATTTATTTAAAGTTCTCCTCAGGACAGATTAGTTTAGCTAATGACACTTTATTGATCGCTGCAACAATTCATTTAACAAGCAAAAAAATGTCAACCATACACAATCTAGGGGTGAAAACAAGCTAATTTCGAGCATCTCAATGACAGCGAACGGCTGAAATCTGTCACAGATATACGGCAGGGCAGCTCCCAGGTCAGGATGCAAACTTTATGTTTTCTTACGCTTATGCTTTTTTGAACTTTTTACCCCCTCAAATTTTTTTCACACATTTAGACTAGAAGCTAAATTTTAAGGCAGTGAAATTTACGCAGCCAATCCGGAGGTTTGTACATAACTGCATGGTGTCGTCTTTTTCTTCTTTTTTTTTTCTAAGTGCAGAAATGGGCGAATTGAATAGGAGATGAAATTTAGTGTTGAAGCAGAGTGGAGTTGAAGCAACTCCGTGAAGTGACTGTTTTAACATAAAGATGTGTTAGTAGGCCAATGGGACGCTGGGGATTCTGGGAAAGCCCTGAACTTAAAGGGAAAAAAAAGAAAAAAACCTTTTACAGTTTCCTTTTAAGCCAGAACACAGTCAGCCAGAATGAAGCTGGTGTTCTCTGTCTGATTGCTCAGAAGCTGTTGATTAATTTTCCAGAACAGCAACTCTGGCAGTAGTGCAGGTGTATATTAAAGCACTTCTTCTGATATCGTTATCGTTTCTATAGCGACAGATTATTCACAGAGACACATACAGCAGACGCTCCACTGATTTCTGTAACGTTTATGGAAGGAGTCTCCAGTGTCACTGGTAAAGTTTGTTTAGTTTACGCTTCTGTTTCTCAGAACTTGAACTTGAAGCTTCAGAAGAAAGAGGATCGAATGGGAACGACTGCTAAAGCATGGATGGATGGAGAGATGGAGTGATGGATGGATGTGCAGATGAATTGATGAAACTCAAGTGTAAACGGACTTGACTGAGATTACTGATCTATGATCTGATTGCAGACGCACTAATCTGTTTTTCATCCTCGTACGCACACAGTGCGGTATGGTGTGTGTTGTGGCGCGTGCTGCTGTCACAGTGCGGCTCATCTTAATTGTGAGAAATGCAGTAGGTGGGCAGATGCAGCGACATTTACACAAAGGTAGAGAACATCTCACTCTCTCCTCATCGACTCTCTCACGCTATCCCATAATCCCGCTGTCTGGCTTCCTCGGCTAGGTGTTAAGGCTGGATAAATATTAATTTCGTTTTTTAATAACAGGCCTTTGCAGACGGTTCCCTCTTCCACCTGCCTCGATTTATTCTGAACAGAGGAGTGTTAAAGGAGCGGCGCGATGCGTGTCTCTGTACGTTATGACAGATTTGGGTCTGAATAAGGTTGAATAATATTGACCCCACCCACTTTAATAGGACTGACATGTATATGGGCCACGCCTTTTTTAATCAGCACAGACAGACCAGAACTAACACAAAGGCAGCGCCCACTTTACTGGAGGTTCTGATAACAATTTGAGAATCAGGTACTAAGTGACTATTGAATCAGAAAACTTCTGAGAGCACAGAGACCACACCCCCTCCACCAGGACTAGTGCAGAGACCACACCCCCTCCACCAGGACTAGCACAGAGACCACACCCCCTTCACCAGGACTAGCACAGAGACCAAACCCCCTTCACCAGGACCGGTACAGAGACCACACCCCCTTCACCAGGACTAGCACAGAGACCACACCCCCTTCACCAGGACCAGCAAAGAGACCACACCCCTTTCACCAGGACCAGCACAGAGACCACACCCCCTTCACCAGGACTAGCACAGAGACCACACCCCCTTCACCAGGACCAGCACAGAGACCACACCCCCTCTACCAGGACTAGTGCAGAGACCACACCCCTTCACCAGGACTAGCACAGAGACCAAACCCCCTTCACCAGGACCGGTACAGAGACCACACCCCCTTCACCAGGACTAGCACAGAGACCACACCCCCTTCACCAGGACCAGCACAGAGACCA
>JAAGKR010011018.1:2410-20736 GCA_011419295.1 Clarias macrocephalus | reverse complement strand
GTGTGTATGTGTGTGTGTGTGTATGTGTGTGTGTGTGTGTGTGTGTGTGTGTGTGTGTGTGCACTGTGTGTGTGTGTGTGCACTGTGTGTGTGCGTGTGTGTGTGTGTGTGTGTGTGTGTGTGAGAGAGAGAGAGAGCGAGAGAAGAGAGCTTTACATTCAGCTGGATCGATGAATGTGACTAAAGGAGTGCTCACACCGACTCGTCCGGCTCCTGAGTTTGAAACTGTGAGAAATGTAATATTTCTGATTTCTTGTTTAAAGTAAACCACTTTAGTTCTGCAGCTCTTCAGCTCTGCTTTTTGGCTCAGCGTGCAAAAGAGAAATCAACAACAAAAAACAAAAACACTGCAACCTAACATGCATGAGTTTGGTTCGATTACTCTCACCGTAATCGAACCACGTTAGAGTTTGGCTCTGGACTGAGATCACTTCACTCAGATGTTTTTTTTCATGGACTGTGATTTTTGTTTTCACTTCATCAACACACCATGAAAGCAATTTAACTGACTGACATCTAATATACAGTTTGTGGTCAGAGCTGTACACACACTGACCATAAACATAAATGTTGTGACAATATTGCACTTCAACACTTTTTTTTTCTAGACTTTAATTTACACACAGCACACCTAACGGCAAACCACCAACAAGCTTCTGGCCGAATTCCGGTGAGATCTTTAACCACACTTATTGGCAGAACTTGTTCAATCTGATCTTTAAACAGAAGCAACAAGTTTTTAATTGGGTTAAACTGGGGTCAGAGCGCAGGTCAGCCATGGTACAGCGCCCCTGGAGCAGTTAGCGTTAAGGGCCTCGCTCAAGGGCCCAACAATGGCACCCTGGCTGAGCTGGGAATCGAACCGCCGATCTTCCGATCAGTAGCTAAGTGCCTTAGCCCTCTGATTATTGATCATTTAGCTGATGATTTGAGGCTCTGCTTAATGTTTTCCTCATTACTCCATTCACTTTGTGCAGTGCTCCAGGTCTACATTCAGCAAAACAGCTCCAGACCGTGATGCTATCATGGTGCATGATGGTGCACCACCATGCTTCCCAGCTGCTACAGTGTCCTTAGGGTTAAACACCTCACCCCTACACCTTCAAACACACCTCCAGTCCAACTTTTCCTCCAGAAGGCTTTTTCTTTATCCATGAGGTAAGCTCCAAACCTTGGTGGAGCTTAAAGATGTGGGTTTTGGAGCAGAGCCTTCTTTCTTGGTTGACAGTCTTTCAGTCCATGGTTTGCCTGTAGACAGTGACACTGGTGTTCCAGCAGCTCCGTTGCAGGCCTGGGCCGTGGTGATTCCTTGGTTGATCCTGACCATCTAAGCAAATGCCTAAATGTACAAATATAAATGTACAAATGTGTAAATATAAATGTAAGCCAATTTCTACAATTTCCAGCCAGTAGCTCCACTTCCCAATAACTTGCACTTATGGACTATTGATCTTGGAATCTGCAGTTGTTCAGAAATGGCTCCTAGAGAAGTTCTTGACTTGTGTAAATTCATCATGCTATATCTGCACTGAGCTACTTGACCAACACCCATTGTAAAGTGTATTGCTCAATTGAGTAAGCTCTGTTCAACAAAAACCTTTTTGCCTCTCTACACACCACAATGGGTTTAAAATGAAGCAATAACAATGTGAACAAAGTGTAGACTTCCAGTTTTAATTCAAGGGTGTTAACAAAATTGTGTTATGGGTTTACAGACTTTTCCCTCCATTTTTACAGGCTCAAAAGTAGTTGGGCAACCCACTAAAAACAGCTTCATTGCCAGTTGTGGCCTGTTATTTTGTGATATTTCATGATAAATTGATGTCAAATTTGCTTTTGGTTGCTGTTCATGGAATCTCTTAAAGAAATGTCAGAGAAAGAGCAGAAACTTGACGAGTGGCCATATCAATAAATTGGTACTTTATTAAAAAGAAGGAAGGCACTTAAAGGCCTGGAAAAACAAACACACACAAAAAAAGAAAACTAAAGTGACCGATTACTTTTGAGTCTGTGAAACTTGAGGAGCTTGGTAAAAATGGTTGTAATTTCATAAAAGGCACACACTCCTAACCCGTGTCTCACTACTACACATGTCATGTCTTGTTTAGGAAACCTTTGCTGTGTATGTCACAGTCTCACTCGTTCCCAGGATGTTCTGTGATTAGTGACCATATCTCACGTACTGTATATCGGGCCTGTTTTTTGTCTCGATTCTATGACAGAAATAGTCAAGTCAAGTCAATTTTATTTATATAGCGCTTTTAACAATTGACATTGTCGCAAAGCAGCTTTACACAATAAAAAGAAGTAATAGAAAACTGCTTAAACTAATAAGGATGCAGCAGAACGGCTTCTGTGTATGTGGGCCAAGAACATGCTAATCCAGTAGAAGCTTGACTGGCTCCAAGCCCACATAGACCAATTTATGGCTGGACTCGTAAGCAGCCTCAGAAGGAGGTATCTGATGCAAAGACAATAAAGAGGCCACACAAACCGCAATCTGGGCCTCCAACCTTCCAACCCAAACAGGCTTCCACCGAACCACCTCCAACCCTGACATTGGTGAGAACATCTATGTCTCCCCCAACCTCTCTGAGACGATACTCCATCTCCCTGCTCTAACCTGGACATTGCTGCATCGCACGGCTCCGCTGTGGAGGCTTCTATGTTTCATTGCTTTTCTGAGGACGTCACTCTGCCTCCCTGCCTCATGGTGTATATCCCCTCTCTTTCTTTCTTTTCTTCACTTCATACTTCACACATTTGTGATGGACTTGTGCTCCCCTTGGTTCTCGCGTCCCCTTGCTGGCTTTGCTATGACCGCCACTCAGTTTTCACATGACTGTCCATGGCCTCCTTCTAACTTTTTTTCTAACTTATTTTGTCATAATAGCATCATAAACACAGTGACCAAAACATTAACTGATTATATTCCCCTCTCTCTCTATCCATCCCTGTCTTCATCATCCTGTATTTCTCTTCTTTTCCAGCAATAACAAGCACTTGCAAAACTGACACTAAATAATGACCAGCTGTACAACACTCTCCCAAGAATAATCAGAACCCTGGAGCTGAACCAATGAAACACCCATCACATCACCAAATAGCGGTTACAATTTTGGGTTCTGATAGGTCTGAAGGGGTTGATCAATTTTCTTTAATAGCAGCTTGGAGAGTAGTGCAGACTTATGCTTACATGCTCATTATATAAGGTTATGATTTCTATAGTGACAGCACATTCACATGTTTAGCCAGTGCTCCGAACCCTTACCCAACAGGTGTAATCATTGTTTATGTTACTGCATGACAGGAGTCTCTAGTTTCAGCTCTTTGTAACAGTCAAAGTAAAGACTAAAACTTTAGAAAAGAGGATTTTAACGCTTCTCTGTGGTTTCTTTTGTTTTCACTTTAGGAAAGAGAAGCGGGTGTGGCAATGGCTGCCCTAACTGGAAATGTCACCAGGACCTCACTTGCTTCAGTAATCCGTATGATGAGTCGTTCTTTAATAAATAAACAATAATAATCATCGGGCTCATGCTGTTGTAGGAAAAAAATCATCTTTAATCATCATTTATTTCACTATAACATCAGTACACGGTGTTTAATTCAGGTCTACGAGGGAACGAGGTGAGATTTGTCATGCGGTAACCTTGCCTACGTTTAGGATGATATGAAGTGGCTTCCTCAAGCTGGATAATGTAGATAAAACACAGCTCAGCAATGCTTTAATGTGCTGCAAGTATTTTAAAATGCAGTTTTATTGAACAGTGTGTTCGTTCTGTTCATGTGGAGAAGTTAAGAGAGCGCTGTTTAAAAACTATTAATAGAGAACAGTTACACAACACGGTGCTAACAGCAGAGAGACCTTCCCACCTGAGTGACACTCTGAACTCACTGAGTCACTGCGGGTACACACACACACACACACACACAGCTTTCAGTGGATCCCTGCAGAACCATTGCAATGGTTACTTTATTCAATTTAGACTTTTGTAGCTCCAATGCGTTTCTTTTTCAAATGAAATGCTGCGAAATTCCATATTTAATTCCATAATTCCATACATGGTGCAGCAGTTCTTTGTCTGGTATAAGCCTGTGTGCTCATGATGTCCAACTTGTTCACATGAGGAACTCTAACCAGTTTGAATAATTACATATGATTTGTTTATAACTGAGAAAAAGGATGATTGCTTATAGAATGAATTCACGTAATGGAGCAATTATGTTAAATGCAAGCCTACAATGTATAAAAAGCATTTATGTCTCTATCAGGGATTAAGGTATAAATAAATATTGAACAAACCAATTTAAATTAATTAGTACTTTGTAATTAGGGTGACTATTGGTAAAGTGGTAAACTTGGTCCTTGGTTTCGTTACGTAGTTGTACTTTACTGATAAAAAGCTTAGTTAATCTGTAAAACATAAAGTATTGCATATTAAAATATTTAAATGATGTATGAATGACATCATCTCTGTGGGTGTGGTCAGGCCAACTTCAAATGCAGCACTGAAAAATACACAATGGTTAGTGAACTGACTTCATACTTTAAGGTACAGTAAAATCATCACCCTAAATATATCCAAACAGTGTATGAGCTAGAAAAAAAGTCATACCCAGGACAGAGCCAACCTTAACCCTAGTCAATTAAATATGGCCAGGTCATGTCAAGTCAAGTCAATTTTATTTATATAGCGCTTTTAACAATTGAGATTGTCGCAAAGCAGCTTTACACAATCAAAAGAAGTAAGTCTGTATGCAATGTGTATGAATCAAAATGATCAGATTGTCCCTGATGAACGAGCCGAGGGCGACGGTGGCAAGGAAAAACTCCCTGAGATGGTAATAGGAAGAAACCTTGAGAGGAACCAGACTCAACAGGGACCCCATCCTCATCTGGGTGATAACGGATAGCAGGGATTGATCAACTTAATAATGTGTACTGGAAGTTCAGTGTAACAGGAGATGTGTTAAAATTAAAAGGAGTCCAGTTTGTTCCTGGAGGCTCAGGTAGACTGTAGGAGATTCCAGTCCTGAGCTATCAAACAACTGAAGTCACAGGTCCCCAGAGCATCAATCGATGATAGGACAGTCTTAATGGAAACCAGCCCCAGCCACCATACGGATCCAGGCAGACCACACGGGGCATCCATGCGACGAGATCTCCAACCAGAAGCAGGACTCCAGGACGGGTTAGACGGGTTCAGAGGGGAGAGGGGTCTGGATCACTGGCAACTCAGGAGCGAACATGTATAGCTCGACAGAGAGACAGAGAGGGAAAGGAGAGAGGGAGAGAGAGAGAAGAGAGAGAGAGAGCAGAAAAGGAGAGAACAGAAAATAAGGAGAGATGGCAGTTCGGTCTGGTCACAGTCAACATGTATAAGGTGAAAGTATATTAGTGTAAAGTGCAAGCAGGGACTCCGGCAGGACCAACTATAACAGCATAACTAAAAGGGAGGAGCCAGAAGGAAACACAGACATGAGGGGGAACTGAGATGTAAAGCAACCAATCACCTCACCGTCAACAAACCTGAGTGAACAATGAGACTGGGGAGGACAGCATCTAAACATACCAGTTCACCAGATACTCTACGTCCATGAGTCCCCCAGATCTGCTCCATTACCTAAGGCTCATCTATTTACAAACATGCTGCGCTAAATAAACAGGTTTTTAGTCTAGACTTAAACACTGAGACTGTGTCTGAGTCCCGAACATTAATAGGAAGACTATTCCATAACTTTGGGGCTTTGTAAGAAAAAGCTCCGCCCCCTGCTGTAGTTTTAATAATACATGGTACTGACAGGCAGCCTGCATTCTTTGATGGAAGTAGGCGTGGTGGATCGTAAGACACTAACAGTTCACTCAAATACTGTGGCGCGAGACCATTTAGTGCTTTAAATGTCAAAAGTAGTCTCTTAAAATCGATGCGAAATTTCACAGGGAGCCAATGCAGTGTATCTACATCTGTATGATGTGCTCGTATCTTCTGGTTTTAGTGAGGACTCTCGCTGCTGCATTCTGGACTAACTGAAGCTTGTTTATACACCTAGTTGAACAACCAGACAGTAAGACGTTACAATAGTCCAACCTAGAGGTGATAAAAGCATGAACTAGTTTTTCCGCATCATTTAGTGCCAATATGTTTCTTATCTTGGCAATATTTCTAAGGTGAAAGAAAGCTATCCTGGTAATATTATCTACATGTGCTTCAAACAAAAATCTGGAATCTATAATCACACCGAGGTCTTTTACTGTTGCATTTGATGGAACAGAAAGGCCATCTAAAGTTACAGTGTGATCAGAAAGCTTACTTCTAGCTGCTTGTGGTCCTATGACCAGAACTTATGTCTTATCAGGATTAAGCAGAAGAAAATTAATTAACATCCAATCTCTTATGTCCTGCACTCATTGCTCAATTTTAGCAAACTGGTTTTTCTCATCTGGTTTTGCTGAGACGTATAATTGTGTGTCATCAGCATAACAATGAAAACTAATACCATGTTTACGAATTATGTTGCCACGAGGAAGCATGTAAAGGGAAAAAAGCAGTGGGCCTAAAACTGAACCCTGTGGAACACCAAACTCCACTTGAGAGGTAGTTTACTACTTTAACAAGTGCTGTCTCTGTGCTGTGATGAGGCCTAAATCCTGACTGATACAGTTCATTTATGCTATTTCTGTGTAGATGTGAACATAGCTGCTGTGATACTACCTTTTCCAGAAAAGATAAAGGGGAGGTTTGATATCGGCCTGTAATTAGAAAGCTGACAGGGGTCAAGGTCAGGTTTCTTGATTAGCGGTTTAATAACGGCTAATTTAAAGGATTTGGGAACATACCCACTGCTGAGTGAACAGTTAATTACTTTCAACAAGGGTTCTATTATTGCTGGTACGATCTGTTTGAGAAAATGTGTCGGTATGGGATCTAATATACAGGTTGACGATTTTGAAGAAGAGATGAGTGAAATTAGTTCCCTCGCTTCAAGGGGAGTAAAGTGTTCTAAGTTCTGATGTGATGTGGTTAGTTTATCTATATTACTTTAATTGTCTGGTTTCAAAGCCAGAATTTTTTGCCTAATATTTATGATTTTGATATTGAAAAAGTTCATGACTGCATGATGTTGTTGTGGAGATTTCTGCAGTGGTCTTGTTTTTAGTTAATTTGGCTACGGTATTAAATAAAAATCTCGGGTTGTTTTTGTTATTTTCTATAAGAGTGGAGAGATACGTTGATCTAGCATCACTGAGAGCTTTTTTATAGTTCAGGAAGCTTCTCCTTCCAAGCTATTTGGAATACTAACAATTTAGTTTGGCGCCATTTACGATAAAATTTTCGAGCAGTTTGTTTTAAAGCACGTGTGTGGTCATTATACCAAGGAGCGAGTTTCTTATCTCTAATCATTTTCCTTTTAACTGGAGCTACATTATCTAAGCTATAACGAAGTGCTGACTCTAGATATTCATTCGCCTGTTCGAGTACTGTGAAGTCAGATGGAGATCCAATCAAAGTTGATAACTCTGGAAGATTATTGATGAAGCTCTGTGCGGTATTTGATGTAAATGTACGTTTAAGGCGGTAGCGCGGTGCTGTGTGTACATTATTACTATGACACGCTTTAATCGAGACAAGATAGTGATCTGAGATAACTTCAGACTGTGGAATTGTGGTTATATTTCCTATACTTAATCCGAATGAATGAATATTAAAGTCTCCAGCAATTAACACTTTGTCTACAGAAACAACAAGGTTTGAAAGGAAATCTGCAAATTCACAGAGAAACTCCGAGTACGGCCCTGGGGGTCTGTAAATGATGATTAGCGGATTGACTGAGCTGACTTTATGTTACTATAGAGAACTTCAAATGAATTAAATTTAAAACTGTGTTTTTGAAAGATTATCGTTATAAATAACTGCGACTCCTCCTCCTCTACCAGTTAGCCGAGGCTGGTGTATGTACCTGTATCCAGGAGGACTCGCTTCATTTAGAGCTACATACTCGTCCTGTTTAATCCAGGTTTCTGTTAAACATAATATATCAAACTCCTGATCTGTGATAGTTTCATTAACAATAACTGCTTTAGATGCGAGAGATCTAATATTTAACAGTCCGAGCTTCAGATCAGAGGTGCGGCTGCGCATTCAGTGTGATCTGAGTTTGTGGTGTCTATGTTAATTAAATTACTAAAACAGACTTTCTGAGTCTTTCTAAATTTAGCTCGGGGAACAGACACAGTCTCAATATGATGAACCTTGAGTGACGACTCTATGCAGCTAGCAGACGGTTGGTTTAGCCTGTCTGTCTACTCCCTGGCCTTGGCTCTCGGCGCACTCAACGCGACCGGCACTAGGACCTGGAAGTAGTACGGTCGCGATTCAGGAAGTATAAAAGGAAACAAGATGGCGCCGCACATCACTCAGTCATTGAGTTTTCCAATGCCGTCTCCGACGCTATTTCTCCAATTTCGTGAGTACTCACCATTTTGTGCCATTTTCCTGATTGAGTGTGTGTTGTTAGAACGCGGGTTTAATTGTGTAAACTCTTGCTCTCTGTGTGAGAGAGTTCTAAGAATAAATCGCGTGGTTATCCTGCCTGCTCGCGCTGCTTCCGCGTTTGGGTTTATCCTCCACGCTACACGGGCAAACTGCTAGTCTTCTGATTCGCCTCCGGTTGTCCCGTGACAGGCCTCTTCTGAGACTATGTGCTATACTACAAGAAATGAGAGCAGCACCTTCCCGAGTGGGATGGACACCGTCCCGCCCTAACAGGCCAGTTTTGCCCTCAAAGGTCTTCCAGTTGTCTATGAAGCCCACGTTGTTTTCGGAGCACCACCTGGACATCCAGCGGTTCAGCGACCATAACCTGCTGTAAGCTATGTGGTCACGTCTCATTGGGATGGGACCAGAGCAAACTACTTCTTCGGACATCGCCTTCGCTATTTTTAAACACCTCTGTAAAGTTACTCTTACTAACCTCTGACTGACGAAGGCGTATATCATTAGCTCCAGCATGTACCACTATCTTAGAGAACCTATGCTGACCTAGAGCCCTAAGATTACCTGCTATGTCCGGTGCTCTGGCTCTCAGGATACACCTGACCACTGCCGCTGGCGCCCCCTAAAGGCCGAGCTAATTTCACGTGTCTCAGTATGGAGTCTCCTATAACCGGAGCTCTTTCAGGTTTCTCAGCGGGTGCATCACTGAGGAGAGCGAACCTGTTGGACACGTGAAGCGCAGAAGAGGTGTGCTCCGGTGGGCTAGCCTTAGCGTTAGCTTTGGCTGAACGAGTATGCCGCCGAGTCGTCACCCACTCGCCCCGCTGTGAGGCTCTACTGCCGGAGTCGGGGGATGATTATCTCCACCTGTGGCACCCAGACTTTCTGCTACGGGAATATCGCTGCTCTCGTGCTCTCTAACCCTCTCTAAAGTCTGGATGCGCTCCTCTAATGCTAATATCTTCTCCGTCAGGGTGCTCACTAACACACACCTATCACAAGTAAAATTATCACTAATGACGGAGGAAGAATGTCTAAACATCCTGAACTCCACACACTGAGTGAGCTGAATGTTGGACATAGTAACGTACCTTTGTGCCGGAGTTGTGATTATTTGCTGATGGATTCGCTTGTTGTTGGTCAGATAATATGCGCGTTCTCTCAAAAAGCGCAAAAACGGATAAAGTCCAGTAGTATTAAAGCGTAAAAACTAGTTTGTTATTTAGTAAAAACGGGAAAAATATATAATTATAAAAAACTAAACAAAATATAATCTAAAACGCTGTTACAAACAGACGAGGAACTTTCGCGGGAAGAATACGAAAAACAGGAAGCTACGTCCTGTGTACATGGAGTTTGCATCATTAGAATATACAGGTACAGTATTAGAATATACAGTGCAGGATTAGAATATACATGTCATGCACACTCGTAACATGACCGGCACGAGGACCCAGAAGTAGTACGGTCGCGATTCAGGAAGCATAAAAGGAGACAAAATGGCGCTTCACATCGCTCAGTCATTGAGTTCGTCCATGCCTTTTCTACGATGGCAGAGAAGTGCAAAACAAGTTAACAAAATGAAAACAAAATAACAAATTAAAAACCACAATAACAAAACCCAAAACAAAATAAAACATTTAAAAACAAAATAACAAAACCCAAATCAAAATAACAAATTCAAAAACAAAATAACAAAACCCAAAACTAATTTGTTATATTGTAGTGCGTTTTGTTAATTTGTTTTCGGTTTTGCTATTTTGATTTTTAGTTTGATATTTTGATTTTGAATTTGTTATTTTGTTTTCAGTTTTGTTAATTTGGTTTTGAATTTGCTATTTAGTTTTCGGTTTTGTTAATTTGGTTTGCACCTCTCGGCCGTTCAGAAACGAACCGGAAAAGGTAGGTATAGTTTGCGAATAAAATTCTTATTGGACGAGACATCTGTCACTAAAGATATACAGGAAGTACTGTAGATTCGTGTGTGTATGAATGTGCAAACATGTACTGTCCTTATTATGGTTTCAAATATGGCGTTCTGCCAAATTTTTGCACAGCAGTTCGCAAACTAATCTTTACACCATGATATGTCATCAGCATATCCAAAATCACGGCATACGAATGTCCGTCCTCAAAGTAACGTTGAATAAATTCCATTTCCTTGCTTTCTAATGAAAATTTTAATTTTTTTCTTAGTTTTGCACACCGAAAAAATGGTTTTAAAATGAAGCAGAACACACAAGAAAGAGACACAATTTCCTACTTCCTGTTTATCTTGAGTGACAGGTGTCTCGTCCAATCAGCGGTAAGAATTTAATTTGCAAACTATACCTATCTTTTCCGGTTCGTTTCTGACTGGCCGAGAAGTGCAATACAAATTAACAAAACCCAAAACAAAATAACAAATTCAAAACCAAATTAACAATTAGTTTCGGGTTTTGTTATTTTGTTTTCGGATTTATTAATTTGGTTTTGAATTTGCTATTTAGTTTTTGGATTTGTTAATTTGGTTTTGAATTTGTTATTTTGTCTTTGAATGTTATTTTCTTTTCGGTTTTGTTAATTTGTTTTGCACTTCATGGCCACCATACTTTTCCGACGCTTCGCCGACTTTTCAATGAGTACTCACCGATTCGAGTTGCTTTTTTGATTGAGTGTGTGTTGCTAGAACGTGGATTTATTTGTGTAGATCCTAGCTCTTCGTGTAAGAGAGTTCTTAGACTAATCGCGTGGTTATTCTGCCTGCTTGTGCTGCTTCCGCGTTTGGGTTTACCATCCACGCTACACGGGCTAACTGCGAAGGCTTTTGTGTTTATCCTCGGGTTGCTCGTGACAGAATGACTGAGCCAAAAGTAGTAAACCCAGCGGAGTTTGCTCGCCTCTGTGATGTGGTTGACCAGCATGCCAAGCTGATTGATCAGCTCCGCGGTGAAGTCGTGTCTCTCCGAAAGGACCTCCAAGATGTCGCGGATTTGTGGTGGCGGAGCTATGGCAGGAGAACGCGACCCTCCGCGGGGTGGCCGCTCAGTCGGCTGTTGCCATGCCCATCATAGCGACCCTAACCCCCCCCCCCCCTTCTGATGTTTTCATAGCTCTACCAGATAAGTGGGATGGCACAGATGGGAAATGCGTTGTCTTTCTAACTGCATTGGATCTTGTATTTGAGTTTAATTCCACCAGATACTCCACAGACCGACTGCGCGTTGCGCTTCTCGTCTCGTTGCTATCCGGGCAGTCAGCTGAGTGGGCCACGGCGGTTCTCAGCTCAGATTCAGAAATGGCCTACTTGTATGCAGAATTCACCCGTCAACTGAAGTTAACATTCGAACATCCTGCTGCTGAGGTGGAGACTGACATGAAATTGTATCATCTGCGGCAGGGAGGGTCGTCCGTGAGCCGATACACCGCGGATTTCCGTACTCTCGCTGTGCAGACCACCTGGGGAGACGCCGCCCTCCGGACGGTCTACTACGCGGGACTGGCTTCACGCATTAAAGACGAACTCGCCGGGTGGGAGTTTCTGACCACGCTAGAGGGATTAATTCAACTCGCCCTGCGGATTGACCAGCGCCTGCTCTCAAATCCGAGGCCACCCCCCGGACCCTGCCACCCATCATGCCATCTTTCTCGCACCCCACGGCCTGACCACCAGCTTTCAACACCACCGCTATGGCACCCACCGGACCTCCACCTCCCGCCGTGGTTGACACAGGAGCCGGGGAACCCATGCAATTAGGACACGCCTCCTTGAACCCTGCAGAGCGAGAAGGATGCTTCAGGGAGGGACTCGCTGCTTATCGGGATCTGGCTGAAGTCTTCTGTAAGAGACGCGCCAGCCACCTTCCTCCTCATCGCCCCTATGACCTGGCTATCAAGCTACAGCCAGGCTCCGTCCCTCCCCACAGCCATCTGTACTCTCTCTCCACCACTGAGACGTGGGCTATGGAGGAGTATGTGTCCTCCACTCTCCGCCAAGGCACCATCCGACCCTCCTCCTCATCCGCCGCTGCAGGATTTTTCTTTGTAAAAAAATATTCAGGCGAATTAAGTCCTTGTGTCGACTATCGGGGGCTCAATAACATCACCATAAAAAATCGACACCCCCTGCCTCTTACGAACTCAGCCCTGGACACCCTCTCTGGTGCCACCATTTTTACAAAATGGACCTCTGGAGCGCCTACAACTTGGTGCATATCAGAAAGGGCGATGAGTGGAAGACAGCCTTCATCACCCCTACTGGACACTACGAATGCCTGGTCATCCCCTTCGGACTCTGTAACGGTCCAGCTGCTTTCCAACATTTCATTAATGACGTTCTCAGAGACATGTTAGGCCAATGGGTATTCAGCTACCTAGCTACTCCTGAGCTACTCACGCACCGCCAGAGAACACATCCAACACGTCGGGGGGGTCCTTAAGAGATTGCTCGCCCACCGACTGTACTGTAAGTTGGAGAAGTGCGCTTTCCACAAGCGCTCCACCACGTTCCTGGGCTTTGTTATCTCGCCCCAGGGTGTGGCCATGGACCCGCAGAAACTGGAAGTTGTACGTCATTGGCCCCTACCCAAGACTTGCAAACAACTTCAACGGTTTCTCGGGTTTGCAAACTTCTATTGTCGCTTTATCCGGGACTACAGTACAGTTGCAGCAACTTTAACCGCACTGACTCGCTCATCATCTCATCACTTTCAACTCAACTCCACTGCCATCGCCGCATTCCACAAACTTTGCCGTCAATTCACCACCGCCCCAATTCTCCTCCATCCAGATGCTAACCAACCGTTCGTTGTGGAGGTGGACGCTTCAGATGTGGGCGCTGGGGCTGTTCTCTCCCAACGAGGTCCGGAATCATCACCCCGCTCCATTGGGAACTGGAAACGAGGGTCTGCCAGGCACAAGCCACTGAAACCGAACCAGCAGACGTGCTGGGGTCATTCCTCGCCTCTATCTGGACACCCAGGTACGCAACGTACCATCAAATCCATTCAGCGCGCTTTCTGTTGGCCCTCAATGGCCAAGGACATCGAGGATTTTGTCCGGGCATGCCCAGTGTGCGCCATGGCCAAGAACATCAATCAACTAACGCCAGGGGAACTCCAACCACTCCCTGCTTCTGGACCCTGGACGCACATTGCCATCGACTTCATCACGGGCCTGCCGGTCTCAGAGGGAAAGGACATCGTTCTGACCATAGTAAATCGGTTCTCCAAAGCTGTGCACCTGTTGGCCCTCACCGAACTCCCGTCAGCTAAAAGGACAGCCAAGCTGATATTAGAGCACGAAGTCCGTCTGCATGGGCATCCCCAAAGGACATCGTCTCTGACAGGGGGCCCCAGTTCACCGCACGGTTCTGGAAGGCTTCAATTCTACCTGCAGTCTCTTCCCTGGTTACCACCCCCAGACTAACAGTCAGATGGAACGGACCAACCAACAACTGGAGCACTACCTGAGATGTTTCATCGCCGACCGCCAGCATTCCTGGGCTCGCTACCTCATTTGGGCGGAACTTTCCCACAACCTCCACATCTCCTCCACCACAAAGTTGAGACCATTTGAGGTATGCCAGGGTTTCCAACCTCCGATGTTCAAACATCAAGAACCGGAGGTTGAAGTACCCTCGGCCCAACAGTTGGTCTGAAGGTGTCGACGGTCCTAGATTCAAACCAAAGAGGCCATTCAGCATGCCAACATCCGTTACACCTCACAACATTGCCGTCGACACCCTCCAGGACGATTGTACCACATAGGTGGCAAAGTGTGGCTGTCCACAAAAAACCTCCACCTCCACACAGAATCCAAGAAACTCTCACCTAGATTCATCGGCCCCTATCGCATCACCCTCCGTGTCAATCCTGTTACCTACCGGCTCCAGCTGCCTGCGGCGCTCCGGATCCATCATGTATTCCACACCTCACAACTTAAACCCTTCACGACATCACCCATGGTTCCACCCACCTACCCTGCTAGTCCTCCCTGTATCATTGAGGGTGGTCAAGTCAAGTCAAGTCAAGTCAATTTTATTTATATAGCGCTTTTAACAATTGAGATTGTCGCAAAGCAGCTTTACACAATAAAAAGAAGTAAGTTTTTATGCAATGTGTATGAATCAAAATGATAAGATTGTCCATGATGAGCAAGCCGAGGGCGACGGCGACGCCGGATCCTTGATTCACGTCCTCGGGGCAGAGGACTCAAGTACCTGGTCGATTGGGAAGTTTATGGCCCTGAGGAACGATCTTGGATTCCGGCTCGGTTCATCCTCGACCCCGAACTCATCCGGGACTACTGTCGTCGGGTATCCCCACCCCTGGACAGGGGGGTACTGTCATGCACACTCGTAACACGACCGGCACAAGGACCCGGAAGTAGTACGGTAGCGATTCAGGAAGCATGAGACAAAATGGCGCTTCACATCGCTCAGTCATTGAGTTCGCCCATGCCTTTTCCAACGCTTTGCCGACTTTTCAGTGAGAACTCACCGATTCAGGTTGCTTCTTTGATTGAGTGTGTGTGTTGCTAGAACGCGGATTTATTTGTGTAGATCCTAGCTCTTCGTGTAAGAGAGTTCTTAGACTTGCGTGGTTATTCTGCCTGCTCGTGCTGCTTCCGCGTTTGGGTTTACCATCTGCTAAGGTTTTTGTGTTTATCCTCCGGTTGCTCGTGACAATACAGGTCCAGTATTAGAATGTACATGTTCAGTATTAGAATGTACAGGTACAGGATTAGAATGTACAGTACAGTATTAGTTTAAACCAGGTGTGTTGATTCTGTTACACAGAGACTGAAAACAGGGCGGAGCTACGGAGAATTATACCAGAAGTGAAGTACATGAGATTTAGCAATAACACATTAGACAATACATTCTATAGTTTAAACTATGTACTTAATTGCAAACTACCTTTAAAAATATGGAATTTACCTTATGCCGATGAAAATAAAATAATAACTAACTAAGGCACACAATGATGCAGCTTCCAGCCGTGAATACAAACTAGGAGCGGATGAACTGTGGAGCAAATCAGAAAACAGACAGTCCGAATCTGCCCGCCTCCAGTTTCTGATTGGCTGGTGTTGTCTCGGTTCTGGTTGGCTGCAATAGTTGAAGAGTTCTAACGCTGCTGCAGGTGCAAGTGTAGCTTTATGATAGTGAGTGCACAGAAGAGAGAGAGAGTTCAAGCACATCAATTATCTTTTTAATTTTATTTAAAATAAATTATTTTCTAAACACATTTTTTTTTGTTTCCATTAAATAAACAGTGCAGTTGTAACTGAGAGACAGAGAGAGATTCAGCGTGCAAAAACGAGTCTAAAAGCACGCGCACATGAGAGAGTAGTGCATAAATACAAGCATAAGTAATTACATATGAATAAGTACATTTAAGTTGAACTGAAAATATACTGAGACTACTATATATTAAAATTTGTATTCTAATCTCTACTTTCTGCACATTATACAATGATTATTTCAAGCATATTAAAAAAATATATATCAACAATAAATTGAAAAACAAAGTTTAAATAAATGTGCTTAGGAACCAACCTTAAAGTGTTATGGATTGACAGAGTCAACAGACAATGATCCTGAGAGAACCCGAATGGGCGTTTTATTGACAGGTTGTGAGAAATGACAATCACTGAATGAGGAAACCGGATAGTCTTACTGGTAGTGATGATGGAGCTGGTGGAAGAGTGGAGACAAACAGGTGACACATAGTACACGGAGTACACACAGACCAGGAGACGAGACGAGACGAGACGAGGAACAACGTTGTGCTAGGTACGGGGCGGAGTCTGTTTTCCATTAGTGAGGGGACGTGAGGTGTATATGAGGTGTGTGTGCTGGTAATGTGACTCAGGTGTGTGCTCAGAACTCGGGAAGCTGAGGGTGGAGCCTGGTGTTTCCGTGACATGAAGTATATTTTCCTATCATATATTTTTGGAAAGTGTGCTATAGTACAATTATTTTGAAGTATGTTTAAAGTTTAAGTTTGTAAAAGCATGTTTTTGTTACTATATTTGCACTTGTTACTATATTTTGTACTATCAAAGATTTCACTATATTTGTAATACATTAAAGTGTATTTTTTTTCACTGGGCTGGTCATGACGAGGAGCATTTAATGATGCGTAAATTCCAGGCAAACTAAGAATACAACCAGACGCAAGTGTAAATAATATTTAATAGACAAACAAAGCACAAACAGTGAGGCGTATGATGTGCTGGGGCTGATGGGTAATGTAGTTCTAAATGGACTAGAAGGAAATACTGCATAACGCGGACTGGACTGAGTGCATTGAGTCTGTAAATATGATTACGTTCTTCTTCTGTCTCCTCATTCCTGCATGACACACTTAAAAATATATGTTTTAGCAAGTGAAATATTCTTGAATCTAGCCAAATCTATAATTTCCTGAATTAAAATTTACAACAAAGCAAATATAAGATTTTAAAACTCATTTCTATTTCAAATGTTGCCAAATTGTAAGCAAAAAATTCTTGTTCTATTGGCAGAAAATGATTCTTCTTTCAAGAACTAAATTCCTAAAAATTAACAAAAATTATCTGCAATGAAAAGGTTTTTGCTACATTTTTTAAAATGAGTTTATTTGAAGAACGTGTACATAAATGTTCGATATTTTCACTTGCTAAGATCTCGTGTTTTAGCCGTGTGATGTTCTTCCCTCAGCACACACGAACTGATTTTTACTTCTGAGAGGTTTTGTTACAATAATAAATAAATACATAAATGAAAAAAACGAATTAATTATTACACCATTTAAACATCTTAAATCACTAATACATGTGTGTGTGTGTGTGTGTGTGTGTGTGTGTGTGTGTGTGTGTGTGTGTGTGTGTGTGTGTTTGCTGTGGTGTAACTCTAAGTACCCCCTGATGATTATTTTTCTCGAACATCACGTCCCAAACTGTTTTATTGCTCTACAGAACTGCACTTTCTATCCATTTACAGTTACATCGGTCAGACGACTTCCTGTTGTCACTGACGTTATAGAAGCTATAAACACTCGCTCCCTCTCCAGTCTCTCCTTATTCTCTCTCTTGAGAGCTTGTCATGCCAGAGATAAACTACAAAGAAGTGTAAAGTCCTCTGTCCTGAAGCTGTGGGAATCCAGAATCCAGCAGCAGTGAGCTTGTGTTCAGACGTATCAGAGACACAGACAGATTCACGACAAATCTGAAACGAAATGGTTGTTCAGTTTAATCAGTCGAGATGTTTGTTTACAGTCAGGCTCAGAGGAATGTTTGTCTTCTAACAGGTGAGACAGAGAGAGAGAGAGAGAGACAGAGAGAGACACACACAGAGAGACTTGACTTGACTTTAGGTGTCTTTAATTTTGAAAACTTTGATAACATTTCCATCTTATTTGAAAACGTGAAAGAATTAAGTGAAAATTAGATTTTTTAGATATTTAGATAAATTCAAGTCAAGTCAAGTCAATTTTATTTATATAGCGCTTTTAACAATTGACATTGTCGCAAAGCAGCTTTACACAATAAAAAGAAGTAAGTCTGTATGCAATGTGTATGAATCAAAATGATAAGATTGTCCCTGATGAGCAAGCCGAGGGCGACGGTGGCAAGGAAAAACTCCCTGGGATGGTAATAGGAAGAAACCTTGAGAGGAACCAGACTCAACAGGGAACCCATCCTCATCTGGGTGATAACGGATAGCAGGGATTGATCAACTTAATAATGTGTACTGGAAGTTCAGTGTAACAGGAGATGTGTTAAAATTAAAAGGAGTCCAGTTTGTTCCTGGAGGCTCAGGTAGACTGTAGGAGATTCCAGTCCTGAGCTATCGAACAACTGAAG
>JAAGKR010011017.1:0-20739 GCA_011419295.1 Clarias macrocephalus | reverse complement strand
CACGTTGTTTTCGGAGCACCACCTGGACATCCAGCGGTTCAGCGACCATAACCTGCTGTAAGCTATGTCGCCACGTCTCATTGGGATGGGACCAGAGCAAACTACTTCTTCGGACATCGCCTTCGCTATTTTAAACACCTCTGTAAAGTTACTCTTGCTAACCTCTGACTGACGAAGGCGTATATCATTAGCTCCAGCATGTACCACTATCTTAGAGAACCTATGCTGACCTAGAGCCCTAAGATTACCTGCTATGTCCGGTGCTCTGGCTCCCGGGATACACCTGACCACTGCCGCTGGCGCCCCTAAAGGCCTGGCTAATTTCACGTGTCTCAGTATGGAGTCTCCTATAACCAGAGCTCTTTCAGGTTTCTCAGCGGGTGCATCACTGAGGAGAGCGAACCTGTTGGACACGTGAAGCGCAGAAGAGGTGTGCTCCGGTGGGCTAGCCTTAGCGTTAGCTTTGGCTGAACGAGTATGCCGCCGAGTCGTCACCCACTCGTCCCGCTGTGAGGGCTCTACTGCCGGAGTCGGGGGCTGGTTATCTCCGCCTGCGGCACCCAGACTTTCCGCTACGGGAATAACGCTGCTCTCGTGCTCTCTAACCCTCTCTAGAGTCTGGATGCTCTCCTCTAATGCTGATATCTTCTCCGTCAGGGTGCTCACTAACACACACCTATCACAAATAAAATTATCACTAATGACGGAGGAAGAATGTCTAAACATCCTGCACTCTACACACTGAGCGAGCTGAATGGTGGACATAGTAACGTACCTTTGTGCCGGAGTTGTGATTATTTGCTGATGGATTCGCTTGTTGTTGGTCAGATGATATGCGCGTTCTCTCAAAAAGCGCAAAAACTGATCAAGTCCAGTAGTATCAAAGCGTAAAAACTAGTTTGTTATTTAGTAAAAACGGGAAAAATATATAATTATATATAAAAAAAAAAATATATATATATATATATATATATATAATCTAAAACGCTGTTACAAACAGACGAGGAACTTTCGCGGGAAGAATACGAAAAACAGGAAGCTACGTCAACCGTGTCCTAGTTTTAAAATGTTAAAGACTAAAATAAACACGTTTCAGACGTCAGGGTGCGGCTCCGGCGTTTACGTTCAAATGTTAAATTTGCACAAAAGAAGTATTTCAGGCACAAAACTCCTCACGCTGCCCTCACATGAGACCTTTACTGACCTGCAGAGGGGTTTCATTCCCACCAGTGTGTGTGTGTGTGTGTGTGTGTGTGTGTGTGAGAGAGAAAGTTGTCCTACAAGCTCCGCCCCCGATAACCCTCCCCCCTCTGTTATTCCTGCTGTTATACCCCTATCTAACCTATGCAGTTTGCCTATGCGAGGACAGACACATGGAAAGATGGAAACCTAATCACAGCGCCAAAACTCGTGTTGAATGTATTTACGGCCCCCGCGCGAAACCACATAGGTGAAATAGGGGTATTAGTAGTTAACAGTTTATGGGCCAAACTTTGCTGAGTGATGATGGTAGGATAATTATACTTGTCTTGACTAAAACAACATGCATGAGGAAGCACAAAGGAGTTAATTTTTTTCAATGGAAAAGTACACTAACTAGTTACTTTTATCAGAAAGTACCGTATTAATGTAACTGATTACTTTTTGAAGACAGTTATTTTGTAATGTAATTAGTTACTTTAAAAAGTAATGTACCCCAACACTGTATGGAACATTATACCAGAAGCAAAGTACATAAGATTTAACAACAACACATTAGACAATACAGTGGAACCTCGGATTGCGAGTAACGTGGTTTACGAGTGTTCTGCAAACCGAGCAAAGATTTTTCATACATTTTTAATCGGAAACCGAGCAAGTATTAGTTTACGAGCGCCGAGTATCATGTATCACGCCTGCAACTCTTATTTAGACACCGAGCGTCACTCTTGCGCTGCGAATTGTGTGTAATCGTCTCTCCTGCTAGGTCTTAGTGCTTGTCTTTTACTTGCATAATCAACATCTCCCTCTCTGCTTCAGCGTCTCGTGTGTGTGTGTGCGCGCGCGTAATTTGACACCGACACACACACACATTCTGACACACGCACAGACGCTCTCTCGCCTTTTTACCCCCTCCCCGGCTTCACAAACACACAGAAACTCTGCTCTGTCACGATTCTTTTCAAAGGTAAGGTGCTGGTTAATTATTATTATTATTTTTTACTTTACAGCAGTGATTCCCTTAGTATGCTCATGCCAATCTCAGAGAGATTAATTTTTTTCCCGTTAAAACGGTGTTTCCGCTGTGTGTGTGTTTGTTGTGAAACTTAAAAAGCGAGGTGGGGAGAGGGAGGAGGAGTGTTACTGTGTAAAACGAGGCGAAGGAAGGGGCTAATTTCACGAACACACGCGCACACACACACACTGCCTGCGCGCACCAACGGTAACACTTATCTGTCGGGATTTATTTGTACTTTTATTAAAGGTAAAGTGCAGATTAATTTGTTTTATTTTCAATTTATAGATTGTATTCATTATTTTTATGTATTTATTTTTTGGGGCTGTGGAATAAATAATTTGAGTTTTCATTATTTCTTATTGGAAAATGATGACTTGCTTTACGAGTGTTTTGGAACACAAGCCCACTTCCGCAATTAATTATGCTCGCAATCCAAGGTTCCACTGTACATCATATAGTTTAAACTATGTATTTAATTACAAACTACCTAACAAAAAAAATTACATTTATCTTTTGCCGATGAAAATAAAATAATAACTATAAGAATTAACTCATGCTATGATGCAGGAGAGCCAATCAGAAAACAGACAGTCCGAATCTGCCTGCCTCCAGTTTCTGATTGGCTGGTATTGCTTCTATTCTAGTCTCTGATTGGCTGTATCAAGTGCAGGATTATAACGCTGCCACAGTTTGTGGATTTTTGAGATAGATGAATGAAATTTTAGCCATTTTTCTCAATCTTCTCAAATGTGTCTCAAATATGTCTCATTACTTCTAAATCTCAGAGATAGTTCATATTTGTCTTGTGTGCGACTCACATATTTTTTGTTTCAACAAAGCATTGTTTCCCACACATATTAAACTCATAATTACTTTTTAAAAAATTACATTTTACTACTACCGGAATGACAATGCAAAAATGTAGAACTCACAAAATATCGATATATATATATATTATGTCCTTGATATAAAATGTATGGTTATTGACGAGAGAGGGTTTTCATTGCGTGTCACTTTATTTTAGACTGCGTAATTAATGTATGCATTCTTCTTCTTCTTCTTCTTCTTCTTCTTATTATTATTATAGTCACACGTGATCTTATAAATCTGTTCTATTTCTTGCCTATATGATCCTTTTTTGCTTAGTCATGTGTGTATAGTTAGTTAAAATTAATTAAAATTGAGTTCTTTATATTGAAGAATATCTTGTGCTGAAAAAATGTCACTTTATATTGCACAATCCTGATTCATACACAATATATATATATTAAAACATACTGCAAAGAATGGCTAAAAATGCTTTGGGGTTTAAGGGCAAGGGTTCTCTGACAAACAGTGACATCTACTCTAAAGAGTGTATTTCGAAATCTAGCTTCTTTTTAAAAAATATCCAACCACTAGTTATATTATCATACAGTACACCCAGGTGTCCCTAGTTGATCAACATGGCTAACCTTTTACAAATGTGTACACCTTAAGGAATTTATTGAAATGAAACTGGCAAATGGCAACCTTACTTTACATTCTGTACAAATGTCATTACCAATAAAGAAATAAAATATAATATACAGATTTTTTTTCTCAAGTGAAACAATGAGATAATGTTTGTGCTTAGTGGTTTCTGTATACAGTGATTTCAGAAACAGGTCAAACCTATTTTTGATTATACATTTATGACTAAATGTTCAACGTTATTTAACATTAGCCAACCCAATTAATAATACAGTATATATAGATTCTAATAAAAACATAATTTTCTCCCACACATGTTCTAAGCCTGCAAATGTTTAAGTGGCCAGTGTGTTAGAGAAATGTGTAGGACATCGCCAGGCCTCAATGTCAAGTCAGCAAAAAACACTTTATCCATCATTCATCCAGGCTTTTAGGTGGCGGTAGCGCACAAGAAGAAGACCAAGGAGACAAAGCGGACAGTGAAGGTGGGTTTACTTTTTTGCGCTGAATTTAAAATTAATTATTATTGACAGTGATTCAAAATGTAAGTTAAAACCACAGAGTATGTGGTATGAAACAAACAAACAAACAATCAAAAAAACTGTAGCATACTCAGCTGAAAATTACAAATCTTACGTTTGGTCTCAAAAGGAATTCAAATGCTACCTGTGGGTGGTTTAGCATATCTATAGGTAACACTTGTGAGGTTGAAATAAAAACATTTTTAAAATCAGTCAGCTGGTTATAGTATTATTATTAGGCTTGCCCTAAGTTAAGCAGTATGGTTTGACATATTAAGTTACTTTTGACCTTTTTTTGAAGTTAATGTTACTGCATGATCAGCTTTGGACAAACCTGTTGTACATCCACCACAAGAGAAGACTGATGTAGCCTTTGAGAGAGAACTTTTCCTGGCATTGGCTTCTTCTTGTAGCCCTTACATACAGCAAGCACCCAATTTTCCTTTACAATTTCATCTCCTTTTTGACTGATTCTTTTCACTGGAAGATTGTCACAATGCTCTGGCCTTTGTGCAACTCCTGTATAAATCATACTTTGAGTTGAGCAGTGTGACACCTAATATGTTTGTCAAGTTGGGTGACATTTTGTATCATTTAGTATTGTATTGATTTGCCAGATTTTGCTGGTGTCTGTTATATTGTAATTATATAGTGTGAATTGTAAATTTATTACTGTATGCTGTTAATTGAGGATTTTTGATATGTTCAATAAAACTATAATATTTCTCATTTGTGTTTCATGCATTTCATTTATATCTGGCTTTAATCTTATTATGGTCTTATATATGGCTCATTTCCTTCTCCTTCAAATGCAGTTCTCTCAGATTTCTCAAATGTTTTTCAAGTATGCCTTGGGTTGTGTCATAGTTATGTTTCTTTGTTTCTCCTAAATAAGCTTTAGAAGAAATATATATATATATATATATATATATATATATATATATATATATATATATATATATATATATATATTTTATTTTTTTTTTTTAATGCCAAAAATAAATTTAAAAATTAAATAAAATTACACCAACCTTTCACTTAAAGTGAATAATTTTTGGATAATATAATTATTTTGAAGTATGTTTAAAGTTTAATTACAAAAATTGGTAAAAGTATGATGTTCGTATACTTTTATATATTAACTGAATGTACAACTTTTTATTAGTATATTTGCAATGTAGTATCGAAGATTTGAATATATTTTTAATACACTAAAGTGTATACAGGTAAAACTCTGCAAGTTCGTGCAAAAAAAATTTTTTTTTGCAAAGGTTTATTTCAGTAATGCAGCTTAAAAGGTGAGACTAATACTGTATATAAGAAAGTTATGTGGAAGGGAAAAGTGTGGAAGAAAAAGGTGCACAAGCAGCAAGGATAACCACAGCCTGGAAAGGATTGTCAGGAAAAGACCATTCAAAAGTGTTGGGGACTTTCAAAAGGAGTGGACTGAGGCTGGAGTTAGTGCACCACCACACACAGACGGATCCTGGACATGGGCTTCAAATGTCGTATTCCTCTTGTCAAGCCGCTCCTGAACAACAAACAATGTCAGAAGCTTCTTATTTGAGCTAAGGAAAAAAAGAACTGGTATGATGCTCAGTGGTCAAAAGTCCTCTTTTCTGATGAAAGCAAATTTTGCATCTCATTTGAAAACCAAGGACCCAGAGTCTGGAAGAAGAATGGAGACACACTGCAAGATGCTTGAAGTCCAGTGTAAAGTTTCCACAGTTTGTGTTGATTTGGG
This sequence comes from Clarias macrocephalus, assembly GCA_011419295.1. NCBI lineage: Eukaryota > Metazoa > Chordata > Actinopteri > Siluriformes > Clariidae > Clarias > Clarias macrocephalus. The sequence goes on along the minus strand of JAAGKR010011017.1, from coordinate 14,804 downwards.
GACCCATGTCACCTGCTGGTGTTGGTCCACTGTGCTTCATTAAGTCCAGGGTCAATGCAGCCATCTACCAGGAGATTTTGGAGCACTTCATGCTTCCTTCCGCAGACGAGCTTTATGGGGATGCTGACTTCATTTTCCAGCAGGACTTGGCACCTGCCCACATTGCCAAAAGCACCAAAACCTGGTTCAATGACCATGGGATTGCTGTGCTTGATTGGCCAGCAAACCTGTCTGACCTGAACCCCATAGAGAATCTATGGGGCATTGACAAGAAAAAGATGAGAGACATGAGACCGAACAATGCAGAAGAGCTGAAGGGCACTATTGAAGCATCTTGGTCTTCCATAACACCTCAGCACTGCCACAGGCTGATGACTTTCATGCCACGCCGCATTGAGGCAATAATTGCTGCAAAAGGGGCCTAAATCAAGTACTGAATACATATGCATACTTATACTGTAATATACTTATACTTGCATCTAATATTCAAATTTTCTGATATTGTGGATTTGGGGTTTTCATGAGCTGTACGCCATAATCATCACGGTTTGAGCTATCTTTCTTTGCATGTAATGAGTCTATCTCATATATTAGTTTCACCTTTTAAGTTGCATTACTGAAATAAATGAACTTTTGCATGGTATTCTTATTTTTCGAGTTTCACCTGTGTATGTGTGTGTGTGTATATATATATATATATATATATATATATATATATATATATTTTTTTTTTTTTCACTAGGGTACATACCACCAAGTCACCATCAAATGATGAATAGTTCAGTAAATTGCAGTGAAAAGAAAGTCCTGCTACCCATTTTACCTTACTAACGCTAATATGTAACATTTTGCACAGGATGCGTATGCGCGAGGGGAGGTGTTCATTGGCAGTAAGGAAAGTGGATACACAGTAGTTGCAGGCCTACCCCCCTCTACACTGGGCTACCATTGGCAGTTTGGGATCACCATTGTGACACCGGACAGAAAGTTCCTTTTTGCTTGTGAGAAAGAGCAGGAGCAGAAGGAGTGGATAACTGTATTTCAGAGTGTCATCAACAGACCTATGCTGCCACAGGAGTATGCAGGTGATGTTGCATTTCTATTTTTTAGCCATTCTAGTTTAAGGTCTTAGAATAAGGGGAGCACTGGTATTGAAAGGATGATTTATTATTTTTCATGTGTAGCTTACATCAAAATTGTGGTGCAAATAAGTACATTACAACAGGTGTTGGTTGTTGTAAATTTTTGGCCACTGCACATTGACCTCTGGTATGCAGAAGTTTAATAAATTTCTTTCCCGGGATATAGGCATATGGCAAGTTCTGTTTTGCCATGCAGCTAATTCTGGGGAAAAAACGTGTTACATTTGTACAAAATATATTGTAAGTTGAAAGATAGAACTTAATATACTGTCAGATCCATACATGGAACATTTTTTAACATTTTACCTCTGTATGCCACCACATTTACTTTAAAATAAACCATTGAGATGGATGTGAGTGAAGTCTAGACTTTCAGCTTATTTCAAAGCTGTTTTTTTTTCCCAAGGTTTGACTTAAGTGTGGCAATAAACTGTAGTGTTATGTGAAGTATTGGGGGGGTTAGTAATTCAATAAAAAAAAATTTGTATAGTGCTTTTAACAATAGACATTGTTGCAAAGCAGCTTTACACAATCAAAAGAATAATTTACGTTTGTATGAAGTGTGAAATGTGACCGTTGTGATAGACACTGAGATGTGAGGGGGAGTTAAATAAAGGTCAATCAGGTTGACATGAATTGTTGTCCTTAATTATTATTATTATCTCTAAATCTTATTATTTGGGTACTAATGTCTCAGCTTTATAATTGCGGCCAACTGAACATGGTGTCAGTAATGCGCTAGAAAACAGTAAGTGTATGTGCTGCAATTTAGCAAGATTCGACAGAAAAAAAGGACAAGCTGGAGTTGCGGCTAGCACGCAGCAGGCAATACTGTCAACCTGGCTGAGTTTCAAGTCTCACCATCAGAAAAGTTTACTTTGCCCTAGTAGATTAAGCGATTTGAAAGATTTTGCATTGTGTCTGTCTTAGAAACGTAAGCTGAAGAAAATTAAGTGAATGCCCTGATCTAGTTCATTATACTATACGTGAAGAAGCAGAAGATATCCTAATTTCTCTGCACTTAAGCCATGTGGAAGCGAGTTAAAAGTAAACTAGAGGCTCACTTTGTAATACAAAGAAATGTTATTTTTGAAAGGGCTGAATTTAACCAGAGGCAACAAGAAATAGGCGAGTCAGTAGATCGCTTCCACACAGCTTTACATTGCCTAGCAGAGCATTGTGGATACTGAGCCATGCACGATGAGATGGTGAGAGACAGACCTGTGGTGGGACTGAGAGACAAACACTTATCAGCGCAGTTACAAATAGATGCAGAGTTGACTTTAGAGAAAGCTATCAACAAAGCTGAACAAAGCAAACAGTTAAAAAGGATATAAATGCTTAAAGCAGATACCTCCAACACTCGGCTTGATAGTGTGCAAGTAGGACAGTGCAGGAGTGTGTGTCCAAAGAGAAATGGCAAGATACAGGACGGGCATCCAGTTAAGAAAACACAGCAGGGAAGACAAACACAATGTAAGAGATGTGGAGGTATCAGAGGACATAACTATGAGAAAGAGAGGCAGTGTGCAATCATTGCAGAAAAAAAGGGTTACTATGCAAGAGTTTGCAAAACAAAGAAAGCAGGTGAAGCTAATGCAGCAACAGTGATGACGGGGTGGCATTCTTGAATGCTCTGTCAGAAGACACCAAAGGCGGTCCGTAGATAACAGAAGTAAAAGTGGACAATCACAAAGCATTGCTCAAAATAGATACTGGAGCTGATGTCACAGCTATTCCAGCAACACTGTACACTCTCAGGGTCATTTCAGAAACCTCAAAAGTCAGCAAAATGTGAGTTTTTTTTTTCCGAGAATATGGAAAGTGGTAGGTGAGTACAACATTGTACATAGGCCCCGAGCAAAGACTGTCTTTGTCTTATCGCCCAGACGTTTATCCCTACCACTACTACCAAGAGTTAAAGAGGAGGAGCTCTGTCATATGGAGCAGCAAGGAGTCATCATCAAGGTGGAGGGACCCACAAAATGGTGTGCACTTGTAGTGGTGGTACCCAAGCATTCAGGTAGAGTTCGAATATGCACTAACCTGACAGAACTGAATAAATCTGTAATAAGAGAAAAACAACCTGTTCCTTCAGTTGGACACCCCTTAGAACAATTTACTAGCCCAAGTGTTCTAGTAGTTGGATGCCAAAGCTGGATTTTGGCAGATTCAATTGTCAAAAAGGTCTGCATCCTGGAGGGTGTTCTATGTCAGATGGATGACTCATCTGGGGATCGACTGGGGATCGAGGCTGCAGGAGGCATTATTTCGGCTACAGGAGGTAGGAGTGACGCTCAATGACAAGTGTGAGTTTTTAAAGAGCAAGATAAACTTGATATTCAGTTGTTCAGGGTCTGCGCGGACCCTGACAGATAAGCCCTGTCATGCTTGACAAAGCAATGACAGAGCCCGGAAATGTGAGTGAGGTGAAGCACTTACGTCAGATGACAAACCACCTGGCACACTTCTTGCCTCATCTGGCAGAAGAAAATTGCGCTGTTAGGGATCTTCTAAAAGTCCAACATGTGGCTTCAACGGTATCAAGGAAGAACTGACAACACCTCCTCATCTTGCATTGTATGACCCAAATTCTGAAACATTTGTCTCCGCTGACTCATATTCCTCTGGCATGGGAGCTGTGCTTCTACAGTGGCAAAAAGACTCAGACTGGAAACCTGTTGAATATGCTTCAAGAGCCCTCAGAAATATAGAACAGCGATATGTTCTGATCGAAAAGAAAGCATTAGCCACAACATAGGCCTGTGAGAGGTTTGGAGAGTTTCTTATTGGAAAAAACTTCCATATTAAGACTGATCACAAGACATTGGTCCCTCTGCTGTGTTCAAAGAGTCTTGATGAACTACCACCCCGCATAGAGCGCATGCGAGGACTCATGAGGTTCTCTTATACTATCTCACAGGTAGCAGGTAAAAATACTGCCACTGAATTTGTGCTCTCCAGAGCTCCTGTCAGCAACTGAGCAGAAGGTCTACATCAATTTAGATGTAGATTCAGTAATAGAAAGTCTCCCTGCTATTGAAGTGACTCGAAATACAGTCACATCAGGACAAGGGCACTATACTCCAGCAGCTGAAGAAATACTGCACAGAAGTCTTCTCCATTGAAAGAGCATTTCAATCCTATTTGCCATTCTCAGGTGAGCTCAAGGCTCAAAAAGGTCTAATACTTTATGGCTATAGTTATTTCAGCAACACTCAGAGCCGACATACTGACCAAACTGCATGAGAGCCACCTGGTAATCACCAAGTGTAGAGAGAGGGCCAAGCAGTCTCAGCAGGGAGCTGTCAAAACTAATATAGAATTGTGACCAATGCAGTTGGTGAAAAAACAAACTAAAAAGAAACAATGCTACCTACTAATTTCCAATCAAAACCATGGTCTATGATAGGAGCAGATTTGTTTCAGATAAACAAATAAGTAAGAAAATATTACTTATTCATTGCGGATTAATTTTCAAGGTATTTTGCAGTTGCCAAATTAGGTAGTACAAGTAGTGATTGAGCACGTTAAATCCATCTTTGCTCATCATGGAATACCAAAAGTGAGGCACTCAGACATCGGAGACAATTGTGGGTGTCCGAGCTCTTTAGACAGTTTGCCCATGAGTGGCGCTTCTCACATGTGACATCCAGTCTCTGTTTCCCAATCAATGGGGAGGCTGAGAGCGCTGTAAGGACAATAAAGAGTTTGTTGAAATCGATTGATCCCTACCTGGCCCTCATGACCTACCATGCTGCTTCTCTGATGAATGGACACAGTCCTGCTGAGCTTCCCATGGGGAGAAAACTGAAGACTTATTTCTGTACTTCCATCCCGGTTTGACACAGGTTTTAAAAACTAAAAATGATGGAACAAAGGTATAGACAAAAGCAGAAACAAAACTATGACTACAGACATATAGCATGAAACATGGTACAGACAGAACCAGGCAATTATGGGCCAAAGACATACAGTTGCAAGAAAAAGTATGTGAACCCATCACAACAATAGAAAAACACAGTCTGTATGAAATAATACTACACAAACATTATATGTTTTCATGTTTTTATTGAACATAACATGTAAACATTCACAGTGCAGGGTGGAAAAAGTATGTGAACCCCTAGCCTAATGACTTCTTCAAGAACTAATTGGAGCCAATCAGTGTAATGATATTGGATGTGTTGCTGAAAGCTGTCCAGTCCTTTGAAAACACACACAAGTTTTGAGTTTACTGGTTTCAAGTAGCACTGCCTGGTGTGAACCATGTTTCGCAGAAAAGAGCTCTCAGAAGACCTATGATAAAGAATTGTTGACTTGCATGAAGCTGGAAAGGGTTACAAAAGTATCTCCAAAAGCCTTGATGTTCATGTGTCCACAGTAAGACAGACTGTCTACAAATTGAGAAAGTTCAGCACTGTTGCTACTCTCCCTAGGCATGGTCGTTGTGTAAAGATGACTGCAAGAGCACAGCACAGAATGCTTAATGAGGTGAAGAAGAATCCTAGAGTGTCAGCTAAAGACTTACAGAAATCTCTGGCACATGCTAACATTTTTGTTGACACATTTACAATAAGGAAAACATTAAACAAGAATTGAGTACATGGGAGGACACCACGGACGAAGCCATTGCTGTCCAAAAATTATTGCAGCACGTTTGAAGTTTGCAAAAGAGCACATGGATGTTCCACAGCACTACTGGCAATATATTCTGTGGACAGATGTCCCCCAACTGAAGCGCCGCAGATGTTGAGTGATGCAACAGGAGAATGACCCAAAGCATACAAGTAATTCAACAACAAAAAATGGCTTCAAAAGAACAAAATACACCCTTTGGACTGACCTCAACCCGATTGAAATGCTGAGCGATTCACACCAGACATCCTAAGAATATTGCTACACTGGAACAGTTTTGTGAAGAGGAGTGGTCCAAAATTACTACAGATTGTTGTGCAGGTCTGATCTGCAACTACAGGAAATGTTTGGTTGAGGTTATTGCTGCCAAAGGAGGGTCAACCAGTTATTAAGTTCATAGGTTCACATACTTTTTCCACCCTGCACTGTGAATGTTTACCTGTTATGTTCAATAAAAACATGAAAACATATAATGTTTGTGTAGTATTATTCTAAGCTGACTGTGTTTCTCCTATTGTTGTGCCTTAGATGAAGATCAGAGCACATTTTATGACCAATTCATGCAATTCATGTGAATCCCAAAGGGTTCACATACTTTTGCAACTGTAAATGAGTGGGGCATATTGATGCCTGCTGCAGACACTCCAAGGTCTTACATCATTCACATGGCCAGGGGCACACTTACCTGCTCATCTAAACCATTGTGATGGACACTGAGATGTGAGGGGGAGTTAAATAAAGCCGAGTCAAGTTGGCGGACATGAGTTGTTGTCTCTAATTATTTGAGTACTAATGCCTCCGCTTTATAATTGCGGCCAACTTAACAATAAACTGTCAAGGAATTACAGCCATTTTCATTCACACGCATCAATTTTCATGGTGCTCATGAATAATAGAACAAACAAACATAATTGCAAACATAAGGATTGCCTTTAATACTTATATAAAACTGATGTCTGGAACCCATCGACATGACCAAATGCTGTCACACTTTGGCCATCTCAGTGACCCCAGGACACCTGTGTTTTCCAAATGGCTTTCAAATAACAAAGAGGAACACAGCAGACACACTATTTAAGCAATCTTTAATGGTGCTAGTAGGATAAAAATGCTAAAAATGCATATATTCAGTCTGTTTTATATCTGTATGTTATGTTTGTTTATTCTACATAACTTTAAAGGTATTATTAGCATTTCCAAACCCTGTTTATTAAACAAAGCTATAAATGAGTGTGTAAGATAGGGGATGTGTAGTATCAATTGAGAGCTTATTTTATTCAAACAACAGTGGTGTACACGGAACATTGGTTGCATGAACAAGAGTTCATGTAAAATTACTTTATAAAAGGTAATTAAAAGTGTAATCGGCTTGGCCCCACATGATAGCCTAATTATGCACAAAAGGGGGAACCAATCATCCGTGGGACGGACTGACACACAGGGACAAAACTCAGTGTCCGGACTCGTCCAAACAAGTTCTTTTCGTCCGTTTGTCGTTCACGTCGTCATCATGACCAACTGAAGAAAGCAAGCTCGTCGCTCGGGCTTCTGCCATAGCGAGCGCTACGCCGACTTCGCTGACATCATGCGCTCTTCGAGAACTCTCAATGAGACTTCGTGCCAGAATTGCAACGAAAAAAAACACTGAAGAAGTTCCAGAGTGCGCCATCGGTAACCAGGCAACCAAGCCTCACCGAAGGGCTTTCCTGAAAGACGTCATTTCAACCACAGCACCAACCAATCAGCAATGCCTTGATTCCCTTCACTGGAGGCAAACCATGAGAACGAAACGTAACGCAAGTATACAAACAAAGCTGCATACCTTGCTGAAAATGGTGCTCGTTTCATAACCAAAACCGTAAGATTAAACCCAAGACTCTGCTCTTGTGACTTTCTTTGGTCTAGTAAACAATACTAGATGAACTTCCTTAACTTTCACCCTGCAAACTGTTGGGGTGTGTGTGTGTGTGTGTGTGTAGTAGCGAGCGTTCAAGTAGCATAGCTTCATGTATCGTAGATTAGTTCAAATAAATTTTTGTTTCTTTATAAAGAACTTTTTTAATAAAAAAAAAATTCTTTCTTTATAAACATTTGCCCAGATCTTACGTTACCTTGCTCATAATTAGGTAAATACCAGATTTTGTATTATCGTCGTCGGCCGAGGGATAAACAGAATTGGTAAGATACACTAAATCATACTAAACGCTGGATGGGTAGTTGATAAAGTGTACGCTATAAATTTTAATTAAGTTCAACAAAATTAACTCGAATCCTTAAAGATTCGAACCAGAGCTGAAACCCTACATAAATGGTGGAGAATGCGTTAAGCATTGTCTCCCCATTTAAAATACTACATATGGTAGGTAATACCTGTCCATATACCTGCTTTTCAGCTATTTGCGGATTTTTTATGAGCCACTAAAATTGGGGTGTGTGTATGAAAATTGCTGTAATTCCTGAATGCCACACTTTTGTCAACATAATATTAACTGAAGCTAAACGTCTTGACTGCAGATCTTAATTCAAATTCAATGTGGTGGTGTAAAAAGGCCAAATGCCAAAAAAACTTTAGTTTTTTTGCCATTCAAACTTTATGGACCTGACTGTAGCTGAGTGGGATATCTTCACGGTTTTAATAATGTGTTGGACACAATTATAGTGGTTTCAGCAATCTCCTTAGTTGTTTTGACCCCTGTGAAACTGTGCAAAATACTCAGGATATGTCTGCTCAGATGGTTGCTTAAGAAATAAGAATCTACTTTAGTTAGGGTGTAATAATTCTTGCCAGCTAAAACATATTAATCACTGCAGTAATTATCTAATTATCCTACTCGATTCCTTAGATAATTTCAACAGATGACATTTTATTTTGGCCTGGCAGAGCATGTTGATTTTATTAACATTTCAGGATGCATTTATTTCCTTTCTTGCTCCTCTGTTTCATCTTAGTCACATTTAAAGTGATTAATTCTCAGAAGATCAGCAAACAATCCTGATGTTGTATACACTCTTTAAAAGCCAATAAAGTATAAAATTAATACTCGGTGATTCTTTATCCACTAAACATTTAGTGTACATCTGATTACCATGACCAATATTTTCAAAACATTTGACTAAAACAATGGAAACCGGTTGACTCAAAATTAAGGTCAAAATCCTTTCAGAATGTATGATTGTGTGTTACAGTTGTAATAATGTGATCATGGTTACAACAAAAAATACAGTATGTCACAAAAGTGAGTACACCCCTCACATCTCTTATTCTAACATGTACTGTGACATACTGAAGCAGCGCGTGAACCCCTCCCTCCGGAAACTGGGCTGCAGAGCAGTGTTCCAGCATGATAATGACCCCAAACACACCTCCAAGATGACCACTGGTTTGAGGCTGAGGGTAATGGTGATGGACTGGCCAAACATGTCTCGACCTAAACCCCATAGAACACCTCTGGGGCATCCTGAAAAGGAAGGTGGTGGAGCACAAGGTGTCATGTGGTGTTGTGATGGAGGAGTGGAAAAGGATTCCAGTGGCAACCTATGAAGCTCTGGTGAACTCCATGGCCAAGAGAATCTGTGCTGGAAAATGATGGTGGCCACACAAAAATATTGACATTTCACATTTTCACTTAGGGGTGTACTCACTTTTGTTGCCAGGGGTTCGGCTATTATTGGCTGTATTTTTAGTTATTTTGAGGGGACAATAAATTTAAACTGCTATACAAACTTTACACTCACTACTTTTCATTGTGTCAAAGAGTCATTTAAGCAGTGTTGTCCTATGAAAATATATAAGTAAATATTTGTAAATTGTATTTTTTTTTTAAAATATATATTTAGAATATTTTTTCAACATGATTTTTTTGGATTCAGTTATTAAAACCACCATTGTCCCTGACCATCATTTGTATAATGGTTTGTTTTCTGTTCTTGTCAAATGCAGTGGAGGCACACTTCAAGCATAAGCCGTGATTGCTTCTCAGAATCAAGATCTCAGAGATGCCGTGAAAGCTTGTAGCAATGCACAGCACCAAAGCCTATAATGAGGCACAGAAGGAGACGGCGATGAGACAGCAGCACCAGAACACGCTGACTATGCTAGTACAATGACTGTGCAAACACTGCTTTAAAATACTGCACGAGAGCACATCCAAGTTTAAACCCAGTTTCTTCTAGTAAATAAATAGTCTTTCCTGGCAAAAATGTCATTTGAAAGTGACAATCAAAAGTGACACAAAAATGATCCAGCGTGTCTTTATAAAACTTGAACGTAAGATTATATATGCATATACACCAGACAAAAAAATCATAAAACCTGTGTACACACACCTACATTTAATTTTGACTTCATAAGGTCCGTTTGAACATAAGCCCAGTAAACAAATGCCCCTTCTCTTGCCTGGGTACCACCTAGAAACATCTAAAAATAGTCAATGCAAATGGGCTTACAAATATTTAAATGTCGGGTGCAAATTCATTTTTGAGTACAGTAGCACTTGAAGTGGCACTGAAAGGGGCAAAAAAGATCAGTTGGGATATGGTGAGGAATGCAAATAGAATGTTGCATTCAAGATCAAAGAACATAGGACATAACTATATTTTAAAAATAATATATAATCAAACAAACTATTATGTCCAAAATACTAATGATTTAAAAAGAAAAAACAGCTTGGTAAAACTTAGAATTGTGCAAATCTCTTAAACTCACAGTCGACTCACTTCCATTATGGATAGTGATATAAACTTGTTGAGTTTTTGCTTAGGAGAGATGAGCTCTTTTTGCTGTGCAATATTAACTCCCACCAAAAGTGTAACCCTTTCCCTTTGCGCCAGTCTCCCACAAGATGCAGTGATCCCACTTGTGACAACCAGCAGTTGCTACTGCAGTTTAAGTGGCCTTTAAGTTAGTTTTGTTAATCAGTGGCCTTTGAGAGCCACTGATTAATAAAATTAAATTGCATTCATCTTACTAAATTTTGTCTAGGCACATCCATAACAATAAGTGCAATCATTTGCTCTAATTATAATAGAGAAATCGGACATTGCTGCACATTGCATTTATGTTGGCCTCTTCATTGATCATGTACTGGCTTCTGATGTTTTAAGATTATGACAATTTGATCATGGCAACAGATACAGCCAACATAAGGAAATTCGGAAGGAAAATAAGGAATGACTCTTAGAAAGTTTAATTTGATTATTAACTATAAATTAGAGCAAGAAACTCTGTAGTTTCTTGAAAATATATTCTTATTTTATCATTATGTGGCCTGTTAATGGATCAGTAAACATATGAAATTACTTCATAGCTATTTGCTGCCTGTAATTGCCCATGATTAAGATTGATATGTAAATATTTACTAGGGGACTAAACTGTAGATTGAAGACAATTCATTAGATGAAGCATAAATGAAGAGCAATAGACTATAGGCTAACCAGTCTTTACAAATAAATAAATGAACTCATAAATGTAACAATGTAATGCTTTAATTCTCATGTCCAAGAGGCTTGTAGTAGTTTTTATTCAGGTGCTTAATTTGATATGAAGTATAATGTACAAGTGGTCATTTGCACACTTTGTGTATACTAATTACTGTGCAAGTCTTTGGCACCATATTATCAGTACATATCATGTCTGCCTTATGTGCATTCACAAAACATTCACTATTTCCATATATAACTTAAAAATTAACAAGTAAATAACATTACAGAAGAATATTTGCATCCCTGTATAGAAAGGAAAATATTACACATCAGTTTTCTGATGGAAACAACAACAAAGGATATAACACAAATTTAGGCTTCTGGGTTTTGCATGTGTAACATATGTCCCAGGCATATTCTCCAGCATGCTCATTAAAACCTCCAGCTTTACTCATAAAATTGCACAAGTCTGTATCTACCATTACTGATTATTTTTTTTAAACAAGAAGATTTCACACCGAATATTGACTGTTTTATGGAATGATGTTGTCATGGGTCTAGCTGGTGGTTCTGGCTAGACCGGCTGATGGTGTTGCCGTGGGCATATATGGTAGGCATGAAGGCAGAGGGATGTGCAAACAGTATTTTAAAAACCCAAACAGACATAACCAAACAAAGGAACCAAAACATACGCAAATTAAAACTAGGGCTCAGGAAAGACATAGGGAACAGCGTGCTAACAGGGAACCGACAGAACTAGGGATGAGGAAACATGGAGCTGGAGCTAACTAAGGACACATAAGGGAACAAGAGACGAGACTGGACAGGACATGGCAGGAACTAGAGATGGGGACAGGACTAGACAGGACCAGGGGCACAGAGACAGGACTGGTTAGTTGGGTTAGTAGCTACACGGAATATGGAGACACAGGATGCTGATCTAACCGGGCTAGTATCTAATGGAGTTAGTACTGACCTAAAAAGGAAACAGGAGACAAGAAGCAGGGCACCCATGAGGATATTCTAAACTAGCAGCTAACCTACTAGCAACCAGAACCACTAGCAGTCAAGCCCACTAGAGGCTAGCCTACTGAAGGCTAACCCTACTAGCGGTCTAGGCCTACCAGCGGCTAACCCTGCCAGCAGCTAAGCACTCATGGGGTTACAAACACCTAAACAGAAAAGGAAAGCAACAAACAAAGAACTAGACAAGAAGGCAGACACTGGGGAACAGAACAGTACTTACACAGGAGGAGACACAGCCTAACTAAACACTGAACAACGCAGCTCCATGAATCCATCAGAACAAGAAACATACAGAAAACAAAACTAGAGCCCTCTGAAAACAAAGGTTACAAAACATAAACCAAATATAAATTTAAAGAAACAAAAAGGACCGCCCACATTACGGTATAGGTATTCAAACATAAACCAACATTCAACAACAACTAATGCTCAACCCAGTTTCCCAGAACAAACTGCTATTTATAAGAGGTTTAATGAGCCACCTCAGTTCAGGTGAGCATTCATCACCTGACTGAGGTGCCTTCTGGGAAACTGAGTCGACCAACAAAAACTACAGACAGACAGTCAGACATGAACAGTGACCTCTAGTGGAGGTTCATAACAGATGTTTATGACCAATGATCTTTATAGAAGTTTCTTTTATGTAGAAATGTTTTTAAAAGAATCTTTGTTTATGGCATTTTTATGTTCCCAAGAGATTTGCATAGTACTGTAAAACAGCTGAATGTAAGTATTCTTCTGTGATGTTATTTATGAACTAATTTTAAGATATATTTGAAAATAATGAATTGTTTTGTACATAGAAATACAGACATAAAAAACATACAGTATATACCAAAATTTGTACTGAAGATAATTTGGTGCCTTAGACACTCTTAGGGTGATGTTAATTTTCTGCTAATTTTGCTGAATTTCCCACCAAGTATTTCTTCATAAATCCTGGTTTATTTGCAAAAGAATGCATATGGCTATTTCAGTGCCATTTATTTTTTGTGTACTTTATACTGTGCATTGTGAGAGTGAGAGCAGATCAAAGGAATGGATAAAACTACTGTAGCCTCTATCACCTACAAAGCTTCCAGTCCAAAGTGTCCAGTAGACACTAACCTTGTTTGTTTGTTTGTAATTAACATGTTGAGCACTGTAGGACATTAAAGGGACAAAATGGACTATATAATGAATATAATGCACAATTTTTTAAAAAGCTTTGTGTATAATGTGATTTAAATTAATTTAGTAAAAATGTGTGCCCCAGTGTATGTTTTGTTAACTGCTTTTTACACAATAGTTGTATGCACTATTTTTAAATAGTGAATATCCTATATCCTATTGAATGTATTACATTTGATGGTCTTTTGCCCTACATTTAAGTGCACTTCATTGATTGCCATTCATCATGAGTAAAGGTTTTTCAGACAAATTTTCAAGGGTTACAATTTTTCTTTTCAAATTTAGCAATTTACACTTTTAAAAAATAATTGCACAACAAGAAACTTTTAAAAACTTATAAAATGTGTTCAATGTGCTGCCCATTGTGATGGATTGTCAATGCAACCCTCTTCTCCCACTCTTCACAAACTGATAATAACACCGCAGGAGAAATGTCAGCACAGGCTTCCAGTATCCGTAGTTTCAGGTGCTGAACATCTCGTATTTTCACACCATAGACAATTGCTTTCAGATGACCCCAAAGATAAAAGTCTAAGTGGGTCAGATCGGGAGACCTTGGGGGCCATTCAACTGGTCTGACACTAAGCCACATTGGATAGATCCCTCCAAGACTGTTGGAACAAAAAAAGTGATGGTATGGTGTGGTACATGGGGTACAAAGATAGTGGGGCCATTCTTCATCAATGGAAACCTCAAGGCCACTGGATATTTGAAATTGCTACATGATGATGTGTTTCCCTCTTTATGCACTGAAGCTGGCACATTCCCTGAGTTTTTCCAGCAAGATGGTGCACCACCACATTATGGGTGCCAGGTCCGAGCATTCCTAGATGAAGAGTTTTGTGAAAAGTGGATTGGTCATCGTGGGCCAGTTGAATGGCCCCCAAGGTCTCCCGATCTGACCCCCTTAGACTTTTATCTTTGGGGTCATCTGAAGGCAATTGTCTATGGTGTGAAGATACGAGATGTGCAGCACCTGAAAATATGCATACTGGAAGCCTGTGCTGGCATTTCTCCTGCGGTGTTGCTATCAGTGTGTGAAGAGTGTGAGAAGAGGGTTGCATTGACAATCCATCACAATGGGCAGCACATTGAACACATTTTATTATTCCAACTCTCTTTATTGTTTTGAAAATTATCAACAGACATACAGCATAGATCCAACAAAAGGCATATTCAAATATAAAAACATGTATGAACAAAGGTGCAACTGTATGTCATCCCAGATCCCACAGTCCCCCCACCCCCCACCCATCCCATCACAGGCCATTCCCCTTAGTAGTGCAACATCAAAATGTACTCATCCAGTGAGCACTAAGCATATACACCTATATACATATACACACATACATACAGTACACATATATACATATACATACACAGGGTATGCAGAATGAAGTGGATGAG
>JAAGKR010011016.1:5000-20742 GCA_011419295.1 Clarias macrocephalus | reverse complement strand
GAGACTGGTGAGGGAGAGAGACACTAGAGCGAGACTGGTGAGGGAGAGACACTAGAGCGAGACTGGTGAGGGAGAGAGAGACACTAGAGCGAGACTGGTGAGGGAGAGACACTAGAGCGAGACTGGTGAGGGAGAGAGAGACACTAGAGCGGGACTGGTGAGGAAGAGAGAGACACTAGAGCGAGACTGGTGAGGGAGAGAGAGACACTAGAGTAAGACTGGTGAGGGAGAGACACTAGAGTGAGACTGGTGAGGGAGAGAGAGACACTAGAGCGAGACTGGTGAGGGAGAGAGAGACACTAGAGTGAGACTGTTGAGGGAGAGACACTAGAGCGAGACTGTTGAGGGAAAGACACTAGAGCGAGACTGGTGAGGGAGAGAGAGACACTAGAGTGAGACTGTTGAGGGAGAGACACTAGAGCGAGACTGGTGAGGGAGCGAGTGTGTGAGCAGCTGCTATAACGTCAGTGACAACAGGAACAAAACCTTATTATTGATAATCCATGAAATTAAATGTATCTATAAACTATAAACAGATAATATACTTCTGTTTTACTGTAACACACACACACACACACACACACTCACAGTGATATGTAATGATGGGGAATGATCTTTTTTATTTATGAATTATATGTTCAGCACATTGCAGTTTCAGTCACATGACTGGTGTAATACCGATCACGTGACCTCGGCTCCTCCCGTATTTCTGCGTTAGCGCCCTTTGTTGTGTTCTGTGTGTGTGGCTTTATCGGGCCTCAGCCTCCATACGGAGCGAACAGAAAAACATTTGGCCGCAGCAGCGTGGTGTCGGCCGTGTTAGCGCCCATTTGGCACACCTTTATCCCGCGAGTTCGCATTCCGCTCGCCAAATCAGCTTGGGTTCCCTCCCAGTTCTCATTGATCTGCGTCCGGCCTCCACTTCCTGCTCAGCTTCCTGAATCTGTGCCATTTAGGTTTAAAATCCTCTCGTGTGACGGATATATTTACCCCAAGCTCCACGATTAACACCACTGCATGAGGGAGAGGGAAGAAATAGCTCGACTTTATTCAACGGAAAATAAACCAGTGCTTGTTTTTATTTTTTTAAAAATGTAAATTTATTAATGCTTGGAATTTATTATTTAAAAAAAAACATACACAACTAAATTTTATGACGTACGTGACATTCTATAATTTGTATAAATGTTTTTTTTTCTGTTTTATTTAAAATAAGAAGAAGGTCTCCAAAAAGCTTTGCAAAGAAAATAAATAATTAAAGGTGAGAGAAATTCAGTACAATAAATAACTGTAAGAAATTAATTGATTAGGAAAACAAATAAAAATTAAGGAATATGAAAAGGAAGAACTGATAAAAAAAAAAGATAAAGACTGAAACTATAAAACAAAATCAAGTAAAAATGTACATCTGCATTGACAATCATTTGTATCTTGGAAAACCAGATTTGACCAGATTCTTTATTTTTAAGTTTGCTTGTTTAGAATAATTATTTACTAGCTGTGCCCATGACTTTGTTCACATGGACTTGAATTGTACCCTCATGATCTTGTTTTTAAAAAATGTACAGCGCCATCTGTTGTATTTTGAGATGAACTAATGATTTTTTCAAGGTAGATTGTTTTTATCATATAAGGTCGTTTTCCATTAAAATTTCACAGTAGAATATCTTCGCTTGCCGCGGGCCGATTGTGACGAAACAAAGACTATATGTTACCTCAAGCTCAGCCAAATACATCCGTGAAACCACTTTAAAATTCCTTCAGTAGTTTTTACGTGATGTGTGCACAAACAAACAGATAAACAAAAAGACAGACCAAACATCTTGACTCTATCTATAGCTATTAACTATATCACACCCCCCAAATATTTTTTTCACTAATATCTTCAATGCACAGACGTGCCTACTTTACAGTTTTATTATACGTATAGATTCTTCCCTGATTTTATCCCTACTTTAATCGTGTTAGGCCCCTCCCCCATCAGTAAAGGCCACCAGCCAGGAAGGGCGAAGGCTAACGTGTGCTAAGGTTAGCATAGGTTACACATATGAAGCCACTGAGCTCATCTACTCAGAATCTACCCACATTAGGGGTTTTCGTGCTATCCGCCCCTTCCGCATGTGTGAGCTCACAGACGCCTGTGATTGATGTGAGAGGGGGGAGGAGCCTAAATCACTTGAGTTACTGCTGTTTGGCCCTTAACCCTGTGTGCTCCAGGGGGCGCCGTATCCTGGCTGTGCCTGCGCTCTGAATAAAGAATAAAGAATTTCACTGTGCAGTAACGTGTGACGAATAAAAGGCTGAACTTAACTTAAGGGTTGATTTAGAAGTTTTATTCAATCTAGGCTGAGTGCTGAAGCTTTTCACTTAAATTTCTCCAAAATGTTTTCAGTTTCCAAAACATGAATGAAAATCCCATCATTAAGGCTGAAAAAGATTCATAATAATAATAATAATAATAATAATAATAATAACAATAACAACAGCTTTTTTTCACAGCAAAAAAAAAACAACAACTAAAAACTAAACTTTTTTACATACATTACAAAATATTTTGTTGTATTTCATCAGATATTCTGAGAGTGAAAGTGAATAATCCTGTAGTCACTGCTTAGTCTTCATCAGAACAATATTTCTACACTGCATGATTTGGCACTGTTTATGAATCTAAAGCTCATTTAAATCCTTGATTTGTTTCTTCAAATCCAAAATCATCACTTTTTGTGGTTATATTTAACCAAACGTCTGAGTGTTTTGGCTTCAGGACTTATCTCTGTTTAGAGCTGCTCTCCTTTCAGATAAAATTCAGAAGATAATCTGGTTAAATAAACCCTGAGCGAGTGTTTATGTCTTTGGGATTTAGCGAGGAGATCGCGCTCCTCTCCTCGCATCGCTGCATTCACTCCCAGCTCAGGCTTTTGGCTTCGGTTCGTCAGAAGAGTTGATTTTTATTTTATTTTGTCCTGGGCGTAAATATAACGAGTGCTTGTGGGACGGCGCAATTGGCTGCAAATCAGCTTCAAACAGGATCAAATATACTTTAAAAATGAAGCAATAGGGAGGAAACGTCGAGTCCGTGGCCGGCGGGCCGCAGTTTTAAACCTCGCCGTCTTCCTCCTTCGTTTTCACGCCTCGCCGAGCGACTTTACACCGCGGACTCCTGCCTCGTATCCGTTTGTGTTGTTATGAGTTTCATCGTCCTGCGAGGTTTCATAACAATAAAGATGCTGTTTACACAAACGACTCGGCCAAATTCAGAGCAGGTTGGAGCACCGCTGATCCCTGAGTTACCCCGGGGCAGAGATGAAGTTACTGCAGCACACGTTCTGCCATAAACTATAGAGAATTGTTTATATAAATTTTATATATTCTCCGCCTCCCGAGTAAATAAGCAGCATCAGGATTCCAGCTCCATCTAGTCACACTCGCTGGTGCAGCTTTCACACCAAATAATAAATGTAGAATACATAACGGATGTAAGGTTCATATATAACTTCCTACATTCGATCTTCTAAGGTGTTACTGTATGTATGCTGTTTAACATATGCTTTATAAATAGCTTCATAGTGCATTATGAATACAGGGTTCATGTGTAGCTGCTTTATAAAATGTCATGTATGCTAAATAAACAGATGTATGGAGGTCATCTATATATATATATGAGTTATGTACAGTATGTAAATTTGCTGGTCTATGGCCAGCATTATAAAGTGTTATTTGTGCTTTGTCACGTGTTATTGTTGCATTTATAATGAGTTATAAATACTTCATTCATAAGAAGTGTTACCGAACCAAATCGCGAAAAGAAAATGAAAACTTAAGCGAATGAACCAAGACACTTTCCTCATCCATTACGCAGTGTTGCGTGGGCTTGATTTGCAGACTGGATCCTGATTGGTTGTCATATTTGATGATGTAATAACACTCTGACGTGTTTAAGGCGACCCCTATGAGCTCGTCCTGTTGCTTAAAATAGCTTTAAATCACTTAGTTTCAATTTATAACACCCTGAAGGTAACGATGTAAAAAAAAAAAAAAAAAAACAGACGTCTGACGCACTTTAGACTCAACTTAAAGGTGTAAATGTGCGAGTGTAACCTAATGAAAGGTGAATAAGAGACTAAGATCAGGATATAAACTGATTAGGCGTCACAGCCTCGCTTGGAGCTAATGGACTCTGTTCTTAGTTTTGCGGCGTGGTTCTCCAGCCGAGCACAAAAATCGCAGAAAGTGTGCTCCTTTTCCTGTATCCGCCTCTGAGCGATGAGCTGTACACACCACCAGCTGACACGAAGGACACACACACACACACACACACACGCTCAGGACCAGCCATGGCTCTCATACACATTCTCATTCTGCTCTCATGGTAAGTAATAAAACCATCGCTTTATTATTTAATGACTTTTAACAACTTTTAAAGCTTTTTATTCAGTGAATGGAGTCATGACGATGTGTTTCGTTTGTGCAGTGCCGGGAAAGTTTGGTCCAAATCTGACCCACAGTTCTATCTGGACAACATCACACGGATTCTGGACAGATTACTGGACGGATATGACAACAGGCTGAGACCCGGATTCGGAGGTAAAGACCACAGCTAGAGCTAATTCTTATTCTTCTTCTTCTTCTTCTTTTTCTTCTTATTATTACTGCTATTATTATTATTATTATTATTATTGTTATTGTTATTGTTGTTGTTGTTATTATTATTATTATTATTATTATTATTGTAAGTCATTTCATAACAAGTAGATGTTTTCATTACTAATAATTTAGAATATTCTTAGTATCTCACTTTTTCATGCATACTATTCATACTTAAATTATTGTTACAACATTTAATAATATAATAATAAATAATAAATAAATAAATAAATAAATAAATAAATAAATTAAAATGATTCTCCAAAATGACAAATAAGTAAACTATTTTTATGGAATTTGTGTAATATTGAACAGGGATATTGTTCCTGTTAAATATTGTCAGTTATCACATGACACGTTGCTCACATCTTGCTGTGTCTCTAATAAACAGCCCAGGTAGAGAGAAATGTCCTGAAGATGTCAGAAAGCTTGAGAGTTTTACGTCTGACTGTAACACTGCGCTGGCTGACACTGGAGACTCCTTCCAAACATGCTGCATAAATAAATGTCTTGTAACTTTAAGAAAACTTCACTGCATTTAAAATTTACCTAAGATTATTATTTGTGGACTTTTCTGTGTTCACGTCCCTGTGAATGAGCTGTTACTATGGAAACGATAACTGTTATCTCGCACCTCCAGGGTTGAGGGTTCAAATCTTGCCTCTTTTGTGTGTGTGTGTGTGTGTGTGTGTGTGTGTGTGTGTGTGTGTGTGTGTATAATAATATATGTAATAATAATAATAATAATAATAATAATATCGTAATAATAAAATAACATAACATCTTGTTCCAAACCCTAAATTATTAATGATTCTTTTATATCTTGCACTCAGGTCCCGTCACAGAAGTCAAAACAGACATCTTCGTCACCAGCTTCGGTCCCGTGTCTGACGTGGAAATGGTGCGTGAGTAAAAACGTGCTTTTTTTTATGTACCTATGACACGTGGGCGGGTTGATCACCCTGCTGATTGAGACTTTTAGATTGTTAAATCTGATTGGTCAGAAGTTGCTACTTCGTTTTCTTTGACGTGGATCCGTAAGGGACGTAAGAAAAAAGGAAGAGAAAAAAAGAAAATGAAGAGAAACAGTGAAAAAGAATGAAAGAAAGAAAAAAAGAAAGAAAGGTTATAACTAACAATGCAAATCCAACAAGTAAAATGAAAAATAAGCAAATAAATACAGAATTAATATATTAATATAAGCTATTAAAATTTAATTTATTCTTTAATAATGTTGCTTATTATGCAAAAAAATACATTTTTATACTTTTTATTGTTTTATATAAAAAAACATTTATTTTTACAAAAAAATGATAAAAATGTTAATCATCCTGTATTTTCCGTCACGTACATTAAACTGATCTGTGTTTTAAACACATTAAAGCGTCCATATGAACGCAGTTATTGTTTTAATCCACAGGAGTACACCATGGACGTCTTTTTCCGTCAGATGTGGGTAGACGAGCGTCTGCGGTTCGAGGGTCCCATCGAGATCCTGCGTCTCAACAACCTGATGGTCAGCAAGATCTGGACTCCGGATACGTTCTTCCGAAACGGCAAACGCTCCATCGCTCACAACATGACGACTCCGAACAAGCTGTTCCGCATCATGCAGAACGGAACCATCCTCTACACCATGCGGTAAACAACACGACCCGCGGTCGGGCACGCGCTCAGCGTATACTCATAAAAACACACAACAATAAACTCCTGTCCAGTTTTAGGATTTATGGTCTCGCCCCTCCCCCACTCACACAGCAAGACACTGGTGTATGAAGAGCCCTGCTCCGGATTTTATATAGAGTCGACCAAGCATTCGCTCTGAGCTCAGACTCCAACCTTGTTCTTGTGAGATTTTCAAAAAATTTCTTTTAATTATGTAGCAGAGAGACGAGCTGTTGAAAAATTGAGTAATAAGGAAAGATAAAATAGAAAGAACAAGACAAGATGACTTAATGATAAGATATGACAAAACATGACAAGACAAGATAAGACAAAACAGGGCAAGATAAAAAAAAAGATGAGATAAGATAAGACGGGACAAGAATAAAGGCAAGAAACAGCAATGATAAGATTTTATGATAAGACAACTTTTGATAAGACAAGATAACACAACATGGAACAAGGTAAGATAAGATACAATAATGATAAGATAGGACAACTTTTTATAACACAAGCTAAGACAAGATAAGATAAGACAAAACAGGGCAATATTAAAAAAGATGAGATAGGACAAGACAACATGGAACAAGATGAGACAGGAGAAGAAAAACACCACCGTATAATACACTGATAAGACATGGCAACTTTAGTTACGACAAGATAAGAAAAGACAAAACAAAATAAGATAACAAGACAAGAGGGAAAAAGAAAAAACAAGAGAAGCTACAGTATTCATTAGACAGGACAAAGCATGACAAGACAAGCTAAAATGAGATAAGATAAGATACGATAGTGTAATAATGAGATAATAAATATAGCTGTAAGCAATGACGAGCGGGCCCAAGCACCTTGTGCGCGAGTATATGTGCAGGTGTGTATGAGCTATGCAGCAAAATCTCGTGTGACTCTCAGCATCCTGAGGGCAGCAGATTCCAACCTGTCTGCCAATTCTCATGACTTTGGCATGTTAAGACCCCAAAAAGCCCAGAATGGTGGAAAAAAAATCCTTAGAAGAACAAGAGGGCCCTCGTGCACTATAGGGACATAACGCTGATGTCATAGTGCTTGGGCCCTAATAAGGTAGGACAAAGTTAGATAAGAGAGGACTAGACAAAATGAGAAAAGATGTGACGGCGACGGAAAAACTCCCTGAGATGGCAATAGGAAGAAACCTTGAAGAACCGGACTCAGCAGGGAACCCAAACTCATCTGGGTGATAACGGAGAGCAGATATCCAGCTGGAGCAGGTCCTTCTCTGGATGCCTCAGGATCCTCGCAGGGTTGGTCTCTGTCTACTGGAGCTGGAACAATCTCCAGATGCCTCGGGATGGGTGGAAAAATAAAGAGCAGAGGGAGAGAATTAGCGTAGCTGCCATTCAGGATAGATGTACTGGAGTATGAGGTTATGGGATGAGTTACGTGTGTGTGCCAGATTAAAGAGATGCGTCTTCAGTCGACTTTTAAACTGGGAAACTGTGTCTGAGCCCCGAACACTGTCAGGAAGACTATTCCAAAGTTCAGGAGCTCAATATGAAAATGCCCCGCCCCCTTTTGTAGATTTTGATATTCTGGGAACTACCAGAAGTCCGGAGTTTTCTGATCTTAAGGAACGTGGTGGATTGTACCGTATCAGAAGACAGGTTAGGTATGTGGGAGCGAAACCGTTCAGAGCCTTGTACGTAAGTAATGTTAGTTTGTAATTAATTCTAAACTGAACAGGCAGCCAGTGTAGGGATGATAATATTGGGGTTATATGATCATATTTTCTGGATCTAGTGAGAACCCTGGCGGCTGCATTTTGGACTAACTGTAGCTTGTTTATCGCGGATGCAGGACAGCCACCCAGTAATGCATTACAGTCGTCCAGTCTGGAGGACATGAACTGAGTCTGATATTATTTAATTGCTTCATATTTGACAGAAGGCTGGACAGTGACATCATGGCTGATTGCGATATTATGAGCCACGTGTTTATGAATGAAATGTCTGTGACCTTCATCTCTCTCAGATTAACCATCAACGCCGAGTGTCCGATGAGGCTCATTAACTTCCCCATGGACGGACACTCCTGTCCCCTGAAGTTCGGCAGCTGTACGTCTGTTTTAATCTCACCGCATGTCACAGTCTGTGTGGAATAGAATAGTGGTCAGAATGTTGCTGCTTTTTGACTTCACCTTCTCGCCTGTGTGCCGTAGACGCTTACCCCATGAGCGAGATAGTGTACACTTGGAAGAAAGGGCCCTCGTCGTCTGTGGAGGTGCCTCAGGAGTCCTCGAGCCTCCTGCAGTATGACCTGATCGGACAGACGGTGTCGAGCGAAAAGCTCAAGTCCAACACGGGTGAGATGTGAGAATGTGACGATATTAAAGAGAGAAACGATTCATCAACAGACGGATCATTTGGGCAGAAACAAATAAGAAAAGCACTGCTGCTGCGAGAAAACGCTGATTGTGCTTTAAAATAATGTGCTTATGTGAGATTATCGGACATGTCCGTGCCACGCAGAGCGGCAGAACTCTTTAAACTCATCTGATGGATAATAAATCTGAATAAACGGAAAATATAAAAGTAAATTCAGCATTAAAAGTCGTGTTTATTTCTAATCCTAAATTCAAACAAGTTCCTGTTCGTCCTCTGCAGGAGAATACATCGTCATGACCGTTCACTTCCATCTGCAGAGGAAGATGGGCTTCTTCCTGATCCAGACCTACATCCCCTGCATCATGACCGTCATCCTCGCGCAGGTTTCCTTCTGGATCGACAAAGAGTCCGTTCCTGCCAGGACCGTCTTCGGTAGGCGGAGTTTCTGCAACGTTTGTGATTTGATTCATAGACTGTTTAACGGTTCAATTCTGACTTTGAGATCAGGGCGATTGTTTCTGTTCCCTTTGGCAAAATACTTCCACAGACGTTTAGTAGATCCAGAACTAGAATAGTTGTTGTTGTTGTTAGTCTTTTGGCTGTTCCTGTCGAGGCAGCGGACCATCCAATCTGCACACAGCTTTGAACACTCCCGTTTTATCTGGGCTCAGGACCGGCACTGCATCCAGTGGCTGAGGTTCGGGCTTTGGGAAAACCTACCACTGATCCACCAATGCATCCAGAACTCGAATAGCACAGTTATAATTTACATAAATATTGGTTAAGGAATAACAGCTCAATATACAGTAAGAGTGTATTTAGATGTCCTCTGGTGGTGAACTGGTTAGCGGTGGTTAGTCTCCAGGGTCGAGGGTTCGATTCCCACCTCGGGGTCTGTGTGTGGAGTTTGCATGTTCTCCTCGTGCATGGTGGGTTTAATTAATTTGATTAGGCTAGTTGTGTACTGTATGCGAGTGCCCTGGGATGGATTGTACCCCGCCTCGCTCCCTAAGTCTCCTGGGATAGGCTCCAGGCCTTCCGCGACCCTGAATATGGAATAAAGCAGTATAGGTGATGAGTGAGTGCGTGATGAGTAATTCAATTGTTTATTTCTTACCATATATGGGCATTGCTTCCTTTTATTGTTAACCCTTGCAATGGTAGTTAATTACTCTGTTTTCTGTTCCCCTACTCTGTTTTCTGTTCCCCTTACTCAAATAAAAAAAAGAAAGTAGTGATTTTTTAATTTACTTTGACTTGTATTTCATTGCAGACGATATGAACACAAAATATTCCATGTTTTGTCTGGTCAACTTCATTTCATTCTTAAATATCCATCCTTTCCTGTCATTCAGACCTGCAACACATTCCAATAAAGCTCGGGACAGGAGCAGTTCAGGACCCGTAATCGGGTGAAGTGGTTAAATAATGATGTGATTTCGAACAGGTGATGTCAGCAGGTGAGTCTAATTATGATTTGGTACAAAAGCAGCATTCAGGAAAGGTCGAGTCCTTTAGGAGCACAGATGGGCCGAGGATCGTCAGTTTGCCAACGAATACGCGACAAAATTATTGAAATGTTTAAAAACAATGTTCCTCAAAGATCGGAAGACATTTGGACATTTCACCTTCAACACTGCGTAACATCATTAAATGATCCAAGGAATCTGGAGGAATTTCAGTGCGTAAAGGACAAAGGCGCGAGCCTAAGCGGAACGAGCGTGACCTCCGACCCCTCAGGCGGCACTGCATGAACAATCGTCACTCATCTATAAGCGATTTCACCACATGGGCTCAGGACGACTCTGGCAAACCTTCTCCTCAAGATCTCCTTCTCCTATATATCCTGGTCAAGTACCACAATACGGAGTTACATCCACAAATGCCAGTTAAAACTGTACTGTCCAAAAGGAAGCCCGATGTTAACAGAAGCGCCGTGGACTTCTCTGGGCTCGGAGGCATCTGGGATGGACCCTCACACAGTGGAAACGTGTACTGTGGTCAGATGGAGCAGTTATTTCAGGTATTTTTTGGAGAAATGGACGCCGTGTGCTCCGGACCAAAGAAGGAAAGGATCATCCAAACTGCAACAAGTCCAAAAGCCAGGGCCTGTCACGGTATGGGCTTGTGTCAGTGCCCTTAGCAAAGGAAACCTGCACTTCTGTGATGGCACCATTAATGCTGAAAAGTACAGAGAGATTTTGGAGCACAATATGCTGCCTTGAAGAAGACGTCGTTTCCAGAGACGCTCATGTGTATTTCAACTGAACAATGCAAAACCACATTCCGCTCACATCACACTGTCCTGGCTGCGGAGGTGGAGGACACGGGCACATGACCGGCCTGCCTGCAGTCCCGACCTGTCTCCAATAGAGACCCCGTACTGTTGCCCACCTTAAGACTTGTTTGCAGGACGAATGGGACAAAATTACACCTGAAACACTTCTTCACTTGGTGTCTTCAGTCCCTAAACATCATTTAAGTGTTGTGAAAAGGAACGGCAAGGTTACAAAGTGGTCAATGCTTTACTGTTCCCACTCTTTTAAAAATGTGTTGCAAGAACTAAAATTGGAATAGGTGTTTATTTTTGAAAAGAATAAAATAAAATTCTTGAGGAACACATTAAATAATGTGCTGTTGTATCGTCTGCAGTGAAATAAAGTCAAAGTAAATTTATAAATCGCTGCTTTCTTTTTTTATTTTATGTTTTCCATACTGTCCCAACTTTTTTCTGATTTGGGGTTGTACTTGATCAGCATAACAATTAAAATGTAATCTCATGACAGCATCTCATGTTGTAGCCAGTATGGTGCAGATCGCCATGGCAACCTCATCATTATATTTTTATTTTCATGAAAGATGCACCAATCAGCCATAACAATGAAACTAACGTTGCCTAACGTTGTGTATCTCACCCATAATGTGCACTGACCCATCAAGACCTGGACTCCACTAGAACGCTGAAGAGGTGTGTGTGTGTGTGTGTGTGTGTGTGTGTGTGTGTGTGTGTGTGTGTGTGTGTGTGTGTGTGGTATCTGGCACCAACACATTACCTGCAGATCCTTTGTGTCCTGTAAGTTGTAAGTTTGGGCCTCCATGGATGGGACTTTTTTCACTCATCTAAACATTCATTATCTGGTCCTTGTCAAAGTGGCTCAGATGTAAGACCTGCGAGATGTAAGACCTGCCTGTTCGCTCGATGATAATATATCTCACCTCTCAACTGGAGTCACTGTAACGAGGTAATCAATGGTACTCGCTTCACCTGTCAGTGGGTTTAATGTTGGGGCTGATCCGTGTACGCTGATGTTAAGACATTCAGCCCCAAAGTGTTCCTTAGACAAAAATCGATGACTTTAAACCGACGTTCCTCAGAACCCCGGTTCTTTTCGATCAGAAGGAAGTGGACTGCACTCCAGAGTTCCAGGCATTTCTCTGCTGTTCGGCTGTTTGCATGTCTTGTAAAGCAGGCTTCATTAGCTTAATGGACGCTGTTGGCAGTAGCTGATAATGGACTCGAATCGCTTTCTCTGAGTGGCATGAGGACTAAAGTGAATTGATTGCAGGATCTCAGCTTCCAATGTCTCTGCACTTCTCTGGAAATCTGTACATCTTCTGAACCTTAATGAGAGTGGAGGAAGATGAACAGCAGCACGGATCCCTAGTCAGTTTAAAAGTCCATATATTTATTCAGTCTAAGATACTTCAGTACAGACGGCATGGTTGCTCGGTGGTTAGCGCCGTCACCCTGCACCGCCAGATTCTGGGTTCGATTCCCCCATCTGCTCTGTGTGCAAGGAGTTTGCATGTTCCTCTCCCTGTGCTTGGTGGGTTTCCTCCCACAGTCCAAAGACATTCAGATTTGGCTAATTGGCGTTCCCCCGGTTGCCCCTAGGTGGTACCCTGAAAAAGGAAATGGCAACCTACTCCAATATCCTTGCCAAGAAACCCCCATGGACAGCATGGAGGACGGCCTGGTGTGCTACGGTCCGTGAGCTCACGAAGAGTCTGACACAACTGAACGGCTGGGCCAGTCTTCTATACGGCTTTGGCTAGAAAACTCCAAAGGAAAAAAGTGTTTGATTGAATCCCAGATGTGGATTCACTGAGTGACTGAGGAGTGAATCAACAAACAAAATGACTCAAACTCTGATTCAACAATTCATCAAGGTTTCTAAAGTAACAGACAAATAACCACTGAATGAATTCCATCATTTCTTCTGATTGTGTAAAGCTGCTTTGTGACAATGACAACAGTTAAAAGTTGTCGTTATACAAATAAAGTTGACATGAAATTATAATCGCTAGAATCAGTTTTGGATAAGAAATTTCGATTATGGAAATCTAACACTTCAGCTTCCATATGTCAATGTTTTAGTCCCATCAGCAGTAAAAGAGAGCGAGCCAGTGACCGATACCGATTCATTCACTTTAGTGACTCGTTCAATAGCATTTTTGTCAAATCAGTATATGTGACCCCGTCTGTGAGAACTGAGCTAAGGACATTCTTACATTTGGCAGACGACCTTATCCAGAGTGACTCTCTTTTTACACATCTGAGCAGTTGATGGTTAGGGGCCTTGCTCAAGGGCCCAACAGTGGCAACTTGGTGGTGCTGGAGTTTGCAATGATTATGATTTTAAGTAGAAAGTATCTGTTAGTCTTTCAGGTGCTCCCATCCCATCCACACACAACTTGGCATAGGTTTTTACAAAGGATGTCCTTCCTCATGCAACCCGCACATTGGGACTGGCTCTGTATCTAGTGGCTGGGGTTTGGCCATTGGGTGGGAATTGAACCCGGGCCTACTGAGAAACCTTCCAATGACCCACCAATGGCCAACTTGATGTAGAAAAGAGTAAAAAAAATTAGCTTGGTTTTCACAGACTGGGTCAAATACTGGAGTGTATATAAAGACAAAAGATGAAAATCATCCATACCTTGTAAAAAAAAATAAGAGCTCACTGCAATTTCATGGACAAAACTTCTGGAATGTCCTCAAGAGGAAGATGGAGGGTCACAAACCATCAAATAAAGCTGAGCTGTTTGCTTTTTTTTTGTATGAAGAGTGTTACAGTATAAAGTTGTGAAACAGCAATATGAATAACTGGTGGAGAGACAAAACACATGGAAGCTGTAGCCGTAAATCAGGTTATTATTCCACCAAATACTGATTTATTAATGATATTTAGCCAAAGCATTAACGTAATTTGTTTACAAATTATTAGCATTTTGTTTAATCTGCCTTATTTCGTGTGTAATTTCCTTTAAATATACAATCTAAATAACAATAGTTATATTTTGAATTTAGGAGAAATATCAGCAATGTCAACAGTTCACAAAAAATTTAACAAAGCTTTTCATCTCACCGACACGTGTACCTGTAAGAAAAACAAAACAAGAAACGCATTATTTTGCAGTGATCTCTCATTATTATTATTATTATTATTATTATTATTATTATTATTATTATATAAACAGAGCTCTCTCTCTCTCTCTGTGTGTGTATATAGATAGATATATATAGATAGATAGATAGATAGATAGAAGCACTGTCGCCTTGCACCGCCGGGGTCCGGGTTCGATTCCTGGCCAGGCTCGATTCCCGTCTCTGTGTGCATGGAGTTTGCATGTTCTCCCCGTGTTTGGTGGGTTTCCTCCGGGTCGTGTCGGTTAGGCTAATTGGCGTTCCCAAATTGCCCGTAGTGTGTGAATGAGGGTGTGTATGTGTGTGTGTGTGTGTCTGTACCCTGCGATGGATTGGCACCCTGTCCAGGATGTACCCTGCAATGTGCCCGAAGTCTCCTGGGATAGGCTCCGCCCCCGTGACCCTGAATACAGGATAGATACAGTAGATATAATATACACCATACTATTTGTCTTTTCCTGAAGTATATATATATATATATATACCTGTATGAGAGAGAGAGAGAAGATGAGGATATATATATATATATCTTTTGTATACGCATGTATATTTCTGAAAGCGAGAACATAAGGCCGTAATGTATAAAAGCATTAGGAGTGAAAGCGCCCCTGAGTGCAGAGCTGTAATCTTTCAGAGATCTCCTTCTACTCCAGCGAGCTTCAATTGGACGAAACTCTCTTCCTCATAAAAGCATCACATCGCCTCTGGCTCGGCTTTTCAGCAGCGCATCACTCTGTTAAAGCTGCACTTCCTGTTCACCCGCCTCTTACAGACAGAAGGAAAAAAAACACGCATGTTTACGAGCAGCTCGTGTTATTGTCCACCGGCTGAAGCTACGTTTATGGACAAAAGGCCATGACGCAGACTGATTCCAGCCAACAGAAGTGTGTACATTATGGAGTGTGAGCTTCTAACAGTGGAGATGATGAGAACTGGTTAAAATACAGTTCAGTATTATTGGGCCAAACGTTACTACCGGATTCCCACAAGCAGAACGTTTACGATGTTATGAGAGTCGGGTTATGCCGCCGCCTAAAGTAGATTTTGTGAGATTTGTATTACAGTAAGATTATTACGATATCCTGCTCCATTAAAAAATTCAGATCCATCTGTGGTTGCCAGATTTTTCTTGAGATGACATCTTAAAGATGAAGAGTCAAGATCACCACCATTAACACAAAGATCATCACCGTGTGCTTAATATCAAGATCAGAGACACGCCCCTTTTAAGATAAACTCCGCCCAGAGTGCATAACTCTCACATGACCTCTGAACAGTGTTTACGTCGGCGCTCTGAATACTGATGTGTGTATTAAATCCTCACTTAAAGCTTCACTCTCCTCTCGATACACCTGCTCATAAACACACATACACAGAGACTAGTGTTCAACCAAAAGTGTTAAAGCCAAACTCAATCACCTCTAAAACTTTAACAACAACATCGACAACATTTTAGCAAAAATCTACAAAGCTGTTGTTTTATTAAACACTCGCTATAACATACATCACTTAATGTTTAAGTGCGGCGCGGCGAGCATCTGTCTCACACCTCACTCTCGGTTTCTTTATCTGGAACAGAGATTCGTGCTCTTTGTAATTCTTTTTCCCTGAAGTTGTGGGCGAGCGCTTCATCTTTCCAGCTCCTCGT
>JAAGKR010011015.1:17500-20745 GCA_011419295.1 Clarias macrocephalus | reverse complement strand
CACACACACATATACACACACACACACACACACACACACACACACACACACACACACATATACACACACACACACACACACACACACACACACACACACAGATATTGCCAAACAAAACTGATTTGTCTCTTTTTCTCTCCCTCAGAATGAAGGAAGCTCGTACGTTTTACTCCTACGCCCTCCAGAGGTTACCTGGTGTAGTGCGACAAGGACAACCTCGTCCTGAAGTCACTGACTTGATCAGGAACAAGACGGAGGAGCCGTGGAGACAATTCGACAAGTACACAAACACACACACAATAAACTGATGAGACCTAGTGCGGTTGTGCTTCTTTAATTAATTACAATTAAGTAAATTCACAGCAGTGCTAGACAACAAGACCGGAAGTTGTAACCATAGCACTTGCTAACTTGGCGCTCTTGCTAGTGTTAGCATTCAGATTTGCTCCTGGTTATGTTACTAATGTTAATGTGTGTGTGTGTGTGTGTGTGTGTGTGTGTGTAGGGCACGTGTGTACATGTCTGATTTGGAATCTGCTCTGCATTACTCTCTCCGAGTGGAACTAGCGTCTCATACCGTCATTTCAGGAGAAGCTCTCATTGCTCTTAGACGCTACATCAATGTGCTGGACAAGGTAGAGAACAAACACACACACACGCAAACACATGTGCACACATATATGAACATGTTTACAAAAAGAGAGAATGAAAAAAGGACAAATACAAGAGAAAATGAACAAGATAGATTAATAGATAGATAGATAGGATATAGATTTAAATAGGAAAAATGTGCAGACTTTCAGCTGTAGTTTTGGTTTATCACCAGCAGAGGGAGTGGGAGAATTTTAGATGTGATTTTAGGTTATTACCAGCAGGGGGAGTAAGAGATTTTCAGCTGTAGTTGTGGTTTATCACAGGCAGAGGGAATGAGAGACTCTCAGGTGGAGCACGTGCTCACATGGCAGCTATATAAAAATATTCATATTAAAAAAATTCATCACTGAAAATCTTTACATAATTATTGAGTTTTGGACAGTTTACACAAATATATGAACACATACCAAAAGAGAGAGTGAAAAAGGACCAGAAACACAAGAAACAAGATAGATAGATAAATAGATTTTAAATAGGAAAGATTTTAAGAAAAAAAAACATGGAAGGGAGAAGAGGATTAGCACACTAACTCAGCTGTAGTTGTGGTTTATCACAAGCAGGGGAATAGGAGACTTTCAGTTGTAGTTTTAGTTTATTACCAGCAGGGGGAATAGGAGACGTTCAGTTGTAGTTTTGATTTGTCACCAGCAGAGGGAGGAGGAGACTTTCAGTTATAGTTTTAGTTTATTACCTGCAGGGGGAGTAGGAGACTTTCAGTTGTAGTTTTGTTTTGTCACCAGCATGGGGAGTAGGAGGCTTTCAGTTGTAGTATTAATTTATCACTAGCAGGGGGAGAAAGAGACTTTCAGTTTTAGTTTTAGTTTATTACCAGCAGGGGAGTAGGAGACTTTCAGTTGTAGTATTAATTCATCACCAGCAGGGGGAGAAAGAGTCTTTCAGTTGTAGTTTTAGTTTATTACCAGCAGGGGGAATAGGAGACTTTCAGTTGTAGTTTTGATTTGTCACCAGCAGGGGGAGAAAGAGTCTTTCAGTTGTAGTTTTAGTTTATTACCAGCAGGGGGAATAGGAGACTTTCAGTTGTAGTTTTGATTTGTCACCAGCAGAGGGAATACGAGACTTTCAGTTGTAGATTTAGTTTATTACCAGCAGGGGGAGTAGGAGACTTGCAGTTGTAGTTTTACTTTATTACCAGCAGGGGGAATAGGAGACTTTCAGTTGTAGTATTAATTTATCACCAGCAGGGGGAGAAAGAGACTTTCAGTTGTAGTTTTAGTTTATTACCAGCAGGGGGAGTAGGAGACTTTCAGTTGTAGTATTAATTTTCACCAGCAGGGGGAGAAAGAGACTTTCAGTTGTAGTTTTAGTTTATTACCAGCAGGGGGAGTAAGTTGACTTCCAGTTGTAGTATTAATTTTCGCCAGCAGGGGGAGAAAGAGACTTTCAGTTGTAGTTTTAGTTTATTACCAGCAGGGGGAAGAGGAGACTTTCAGTTGTAGTATGAATTTATCACCAGCAGGGGGAGTAGGATACTTTAAGTTGTAATTTTGATTTGTCACCAGCTGATGGAGTAGGGAACTTTCAGCTGAAGTTGTGGTTTAGCACCAGCAGAGGGAGTAAGAGACTCGCGTGCTCATGGCGGTCGTATATACAAAAAATGAACATTTATCACTGAAAATCTTTACGTTATTATTTGGTTTTGGACAGTTTATCAATCAAAAAGCATCATGGTGACATTCTAAATTTGATTCTGAATAAAATATTTAGTTTTTATAGACATAAATAATTTGTAGGGAAATATGATTATGTGAAAATCCTTTATATGTAAACGGTTCGAGCTTTTCACAGCCTTCTTCAGGTTCTGTTTAGACTCACAGCGGCTTTCGTTTTAAATACAGATTCCAAACAGAACCTGAGAAGAACAAGACAGGTGAGAGGAAGAGAACAATACTGTCTGTTGTGTCCTGTTTTACCTGCTGAAGCTGATGACATTTCACACACACACACACACACACACACACACACACACACACACACACACACACGCTTGAGGAAATCCCAGAGGTGTCTTCTGGTTTGATTGGTGTTGTTGGTGTTCCTGTTCATGAATACATGAATTCATGTGTGTGTGTGTGTGTGTGTGTGTGTGTGTGTGTGAGTGTGTGTGTGTGTGTGTGTGTGTGTGTGTGGTAAAAGTAAATCTCCACACTGCTGGAATGGAGATCCTGTTAGTACTAAAGCAGATGGCTGATGCTAAATTGAAAAGCTTCAGCAGCAGCAGTGATCAAAACAGCACCTCTGGGATTTTTTCCGTGTGGAGGTGTGTGTGTGTGTGTGTGTGTGTGTGTGTGTGTGTGTGTGTGTGTGTGTGTAATCCTCAACTACTGACCTTCAATCCTCAACCACTGACACTCAGCACAACACTTACTGCGTGTGGATGCTTGTGTATTTCTATACATATATATTAATTATGTGTGTGTGTGTGCGTGCGTGTGCAGTATTTCCCAGGCAGGCCTCCAGTGAAAAATGCTTTAAAGGCAGTGAATAAATGGCTGCAGAAGCAGGAGGGAACATCGATAAACTACAGCAACTTCAGCGAGGTTCTGAACACAATGGTGAGGGCAAAGAAGTTC
>JAAGKR010011015.1:0-12500 GCA_011419295.1 Clarias macrocephalus | reverse complement strand
ATGTCGTAAGGTCAGCCACTGAAGCGCTCGACAGCTTCGTCTCTTTTTCTTACGTTCACAAAAATCAGGGAAGCTCTGGAAGTGCTGATAAAGGATAGTTATAATGTAGGCTTGTGAGACTTTCTTTTTGCCATTTAAAAAAATCTACAATTAAAAAAAATATGTGGCTAATGTAATAATATATTAGAGCAACAGAAGCTTGGGTTTTCTGTGTCTAAATTCTAAACTAGCTACTGTGACAAGAAAGAAAGACAAAAGATAAGCAGAAGCACCAGAGATATTCTGCTGGAGTGATGGAATCTAAGCACTGACGCTTCGAGTCATTCAGCTGATTTATTTGTCATCTCGGCTCGAGTGCTTTAAACTCTGTTGCCTAACAGTATTTTACAGAATTATGCAATAAATAAGGAACACATACATGATTATTGTGGGTGTGGTGTTTACGCTGTGCGTTCAATATTTCCACCACAAGAATTTCAGCAGTGACGAGACACCAGTGTATATCAGATTCATCAAGATACAGAAATCACACATAATATATGTTTCATTATGCAGGATTCTGTAAGCAGTCAAGCACACCTGAAACATTCTGCCTCGGTAGGAGTAATACTCTAATGAGACGTGTGTCCAACAAATGACGATAGGTGAGACAAAAAGAAAAGACAGAAGGAGAAGATGGGGCATGAGATTAAAATAAAAGAGGATTTTGCATGAATTGGATCAATAATAGTCACTCTTGAGAAGAATGTCTACCACAAATGTAAATGTCCCAAATCACGTGACACATTTCTGTTTAGTCATGTTATATAGCCAGCAGTGCAGTATAGTGGTATATGGATTTGAACGTGACCCTACATCAGTCACCAGCAGGGGGAGCCAATGACTCTCAGCTGTAGTTGTGGTTTATCACCAGCAGGGGGTGTGAGAGACTCTCAGATGAAGTTTGTACTGACTGAGACCAACTGAACTTGCATGAAAATAACGAAAAGTTTTAAAACTAGACCTTAAAAGCATCATAATATTACAGAATTTATTTTATTTCTTTGTTTTAATGAGGATTTCCTTAAAAATGTTTATGCATACATACATCCATACATTTGCTTCTTTTCGCTATCTTCATTTTCTTGTTTACTTGTACTTCCTTTTTCCAAATGTAATTGAAACGATCAGTAATTATTTTTTAAAAGACATTTATTAATACGTTTTAACATTTGATAGGTAGATTTTAAGTAAATCTACTGCAGCTTTTACTATAGAGGCAGTTGGTTATATTTTCAAAAATGTAAAAAAAAAAAAATTATAAAAAGAAGACTTTACACTCATTTACACTCAGTATGAAATCACAAAAGTGACTTTGTTATTTCGAAAGTTATTTTGACTTTATTTGTTTGGTTTTAAGATTTTAGGGAGAATTAGATTAAGGAAGGAACATCTGGATACTGATTTCCAAAACAAAGCTTTGGTTCCAGCTTTTGGTTTCAGCCGCGTCTGATCATATGCAGTATATTGGAATTTAAAGGAGCTACACATACAACAATAAATTAATAAATTAGATTGTGAGTCTGAACCCAGCACATGCCACAGCCCTGTATGAAATCCATGCTAATAACTTATAGCTACAGATGCTACATGCTAAGCTAGCTGGCTAAAATATTTTTCACATTAGAGTGAAAATATGCTCTTCAACATGCTTGGTTTAAATTACATTTTATTAATAATAAAACAAATTTAAAGGTATTTAAAAATGCATCCTTTTTTAAACAAGTTTGTAATGAAATAACAGTGTGTTTATTTTAGCACTGCTGCACAAAAACTATACAATATACATATACAATAAAAAAGCAAATGTAATTTTATATGCTAATTCATTTATAAATTGTATTTTTATATTTGATTAATTTATTCAAATTTGATTTGTCACTTACACGGGCATACACAGTGTGCAGTGAAATGCTTACACGACTGTTTCTAATGCAATAAGAAAAAAAATGACATAAATTTACATAATAAAATTTAGATAATAAAATTTAATTAAAAAAAGTAATATATAAAATGCATAAAGTACACGTAATGTGCAAAATGTGCAATACAAGTTATGCCTAATACAGGAGTATGAGAGGGTAAGGACATGGCGTGTAGGTATGATGTAATTTGTGTTAAGGGGCTGTGTAAATTAATGTTGTTCTGTACCTTAGTATATTTGCGCGTCTAAGTTCTTCAATACAGCAGGTGGCAGTATACAGTAGGGATGGAAATCACCAGGGTGCAGATTCAATTTGTATTAAAGTATAGCATGTTTTCCTAATTATCCTTTTTTTTTTTTTTCAGATTTTGTTACAATTCTAAGCCAATCATGTCATGCGGTGTGGGAATAGTGTAGAGCACCACCTGCAGGATCATAGAGGAATTGCAACTTTTTACCACCTCAATTCAATTCAATTCTATTTTATTTCTATAGCGCTTTTAACAATGGTCATTGTCTCAAAGCAGCTTCACAGAAATGAAAAAAAAAAGAAAAAAAATTATGGAACCTCAAATGCAAACATATATGAATTAAAAATTAATAATGTTTTACTTTATTTTGGCGATACATGAATTTCCACACAAAAGAATCAAATAAAAAAAGAATATAGTTTTCCTCCATCTCTAGTTTGCACCATACATGCAGATTTATGAGAAGAGAGAAGCGTTGATGACGTCACATTTTAAACAGCGGCCCTCTGCAGCACAGTTAGTTTCCATACCTGATGTGAACCGTGCCTAAGTACACTATACCGTGACCAAGACCTCCTTTTTACGTGGACAGAGCGTTCACACTACTCAAACGTCCTGGACTTTGGGTTGAAGCGGACTCGGCTCCATGTCTGAATCCTGATTTATGCTTCTGGATCAAGTCTGTGCTGAGCCTAGTGAGCATTTGGACTTGTGCGCTGGTGTGTGTGTCACTCTGAAATTAAAATGCCTAACCACAAGTCGGTGGTTGGGTTTTGAAACTCTCTGGTTAATGTTTTTAGGTGTGCCACTAACAATGGTGAATAAATCTGAGCGACTCTTGCTGGTGTCTGAAATAATGGATGTTGAATACCAGTTACGTTTACCTAAATTACTGCAACGCAAAAACAAGAGAATACAGACAGTGAGAAATACGATGATATCAGGCAGACCAATAACAGGTGTTGCGGTCTGTATAACCGCAGTGTGTAGTTACATTTCTGGGGAAGTGCGCGTCTGGCTGTTCTGTAGGGTACAGCGCGACGCCAGACGTACGGTGCAGACTTGAACCAGAAGCATTAATCATGCTTTAGTGTGTTATTTTTAACTTTGGTGCTTGGCCCCCTGAATTGCTTCTCTTCTGTCTAACAAGTCCTAAACAAAGCCTATTGTCTGACGTGTGTGTGTGTGTGTGTGTGTGTGTGTGTGTGTGTGTGTGTGTGTGTGTGTGTGTGTGTGTGTGTGTGTGTGTGTGTGTGTGTGTGTGTGTGTGTGCGTGTGTGTGTGTGTGTGTGTGTGTGTGTGTGTGTGTGTGAGAGAGAGAGGGAGGGAGGGAGAGGAGGGACGTCCCAGTGGTGTTTAGGCAGCTTTTACGCGGCTGACCTGTGTACCGCTCCCAGAGGGGCAACAAGGACGGATTAACCACCAGAGAGAGAGAGAGAGAGAGAGAGAGAGAGAGAGAACAGGGTTGTGATAAAAAAAGAGAGAGTACTCGAGTGTGAGAGAGACAGAAAGAGAGACAGACCATTCCTAAAGTGCTGATACTAATCGGATTGGTGTGACATATTGTTGGGGTGAAGTGGATTGTCATGGTGCTGTAAGAGGCGATGGGGGTGGTGGTGGGTGGGGGCATGGGGGGGTGCAGTAGGGGTGTTGGGGGGTAGTTGGGGTTCGAGGGAATACTGCACACTTCTTGGCGTAGTCGTGTCCTCTCGATCCAGCTCTTGTCTGTAGGTTTTCAGGTGTGTGTGTGTGTGTGTGTGTGTGTGTGTGTGTGTGTGTGTGCGTGGCCTTGTCTATATCCACATGTTTCTCAGATGTTCTCTGCTGCACCAAATCAACATTTAATCAGAATTCAACTCAGAAGGATTTTTTTTAATTGTACATTTAAGATCATAACATTCATAATTAGATATTAATACATTTACACATAAACACATATTGTTTTTTTTTATCTTACTATATAAAACTTTATAAGATTGATATTTATATCGCCTTTATTAAGAGATCATATATATAATAAAAGTTGATATAAGACGAATTAATTGATTCAGTGATGATACCTGTTATTTTATTTAAACTCTGCTAAAATGTATATTAATATGAATATAATCTCCATTCTGTATATTATGGTAGCAATAAGTATTTACTTAATCATTTCTCATTTAAAATATGTAACCTTCAGTTTAGCTTTCTAATTTTATTAATGAATATTTTCTATTTTCTATTGTATACTTGACCTAAATATTTAATAATTAAATAATTTATGCAATTATGTTGAAATTTTTCATATTTCTGCATATCTATTTTTTATATAAATTTTTAGTTTACTTAAAAATATTTTACTCCCTCTTTCTCTCTTTCACTCTCACTCTTGTGTGTATGTGTTTCTGTGTGTGTGTCTGTGTGTATGTGTGTGTGAGACAGACAGAGAACAATACCTATTGTGAGCTCTGTCCTTTTTGACCTGCTGATGAGCTTTTCTAACTCACTAGAGACTCAGACATTTTACACACACACACACACACACACACACACACACACACACACACACACACACACACACACACACACACACACACACAGTACATGCACAGACATTTTGAGGGGCTGTTGCTCCAACCTGAAAAAAATATTGATCTCAATAAAGTCATCTCATAACTCAAATCTTAAAACTGTGTGTACAGTGTTTAAAGAAATGTGTAATTTATACTTGAAAGTAATAGCAATATTACACTCATATACACTACACACAGTATAATAGCTGCAGTGTTTGTGTAATTTACACCACAGTGAGTTTACGGGTTTGTTATTAACCCATTGGATTATATTATTCATTATAATATATTAAAGTTAATAACAAACAATACTTCCCATGGAAGGAGTCTCCAGTGTCAGCACTGCAATAGTCAAGGTTCTGGCTAATTTGTCTCAACTGTTAATAACATTAAATCTAACTATGTGGGAAATTCTTTATTTATGATTCAAGATTAGGAACATTTTTAAACAATTTTTTTTTATAGTTGTATAATAAATAAAATTTTCAAATACATGAAAGAAAAATGCCCAGAAACCTTTGGTTTATATTACTAACCAGAATCTCTGAGAGCAAAGTTTTATTGTGTTTAGCTTTTTTCCTTGTATATTTATATATTTATTTGAACTTTAATGTTCACATTGTTGTTTTATCCTCCAAGTCGCTTCTTTTATATTGCTTGGTGAATTACCTTGTTGTGTTCACATATACAGTACTATGTAATAATAAAAAAAACTAGAAATATTTGTTGTGCAGTGATGCCATCAGTAGTATTTTTATATTTACTATATACATTATTAATTTTATTTAAAAAAGCACTTATAAACGTTTCTTATATTCATATTAAAATATCATTATTTTACTTTTATTTTTTATTATCAAGATTCACATAGAACTCAAATTCATATACAGAACATATCTCTGGGAACACTGACGCACCTATTCTGGGAATGTAAGAAAATGAAAACTTTTTGGTGTGAGATGGATGACCTGGTTCATAATATACTGACTAGAAAATTCACTATGTCTCCAACTATATACCTGCTAAATTGTAAAATATCACTGGATCTTCCTTCTGATTTAAATTGTTTAATAAATTTCATTACTTACCTGTCAAAGAAATGTATATTAATCTTATGGTCATCATCTCGTGTACCAACCTTAAAGATGTGTTTGGCACAAGTGGCTCATCTTCTCCCATTGGAAAAACTTATGTACGATTTACAGAACAAATCTGATCTATTCTGGCGGATACGGGCCCCTTTGTGGGATCTATGTGAACAGTCATGACTCTTTCTTTTATGTTTTCTTTTACTGGACAGTTTTGACCTTTATTTTTTTTCCCATGTTCACTCTCATATTAACAGATTATTGTTTGTGTTAAATGTTTGCTGTGGGTGTCGACTGTGTATTGATCTGTCTCTGTCTTATTGTAGTTGTTAAATACCAATAAAAATCGAATAATAATAATAATAATAATAATAATAATAATAATAATAATAATAAACATTCACATAAAACAAAAAGTTTATGTTTATGTTTATGAACTTTATGGAAGGATAAATACTTACCTTGACACCAGTATGTTACGGTTTCCTATGCAGTTGATACGTTTGCTCTTTATGTCTAAGGGAGGTAGGAAGCCAACATGAGAAAAATAGTAAAAAGGGAATATTAATATAATAAACAAGTCACTGATTACAACTAGGAGAGTGAAAGCTGTACAAGAATGAGACAAACGCGAGAGTAGCAGTGAGTTTTAACAAACTGTAGTAGTTAAAGCACTGAAACACACCCAATTGCTATGTGGTTACAGTGGAAACCAGTAGTACAAAGAGAAGATGGAATAATAGTTACAAAAATATATATACAAACGATGGAATAACAAATTTGACAGTGGGAGCCACGAGCGGAGCTTAAATCAAATAAATAAATAAAACAAAACACCTTCTAACTAATGCGCGGCAGTCAGTCTTACCTAATAAACAAAACAAAAACAGAACTAGGGCGTAGGATGGCCGCTAACTAGACTGGCTAACCAAAACATAAATACAACAAGTAGCTCTCGCTCCTAACTAGTGTGCCTAAACAAAGTTGTACTCCGCGTGCCGCGTATGTACACCCTAGAGCATACTTACCATGACTCCTTAAAAATAAATAAATAAACAAATAAATAAACAAATAAAGGCAATTATTACACTCATTGTAGAAATAAGAAGAATTTTTTTAAAGAATTTCGTTTCCTGGATTCTTTTAGGATGTTCACAGAATAGTTAAATATTAAGTTTAAAGCAGATAGATTGGTTTAACACACAGAAAATGCGCACACACACACACACACACACACACACACACACACACACACACACACACACACAGAATTCCATAATTTATTTCCTGATATTTAGAGGTTTTAACCAAAATAAAACATTGCACCCTCTGTTTGACTCCACCCACTTCTCGAGTGATCAGAAATACTAGAACATGTGACTGGCAGGTGTGTTGTGTTAGCCTGAGTGTTTAAACGGTTAATCGCTCTGTTCCACCTGTGAAGACACTGTGCGTTCGTTGCAAAAATGGATAAACCCACATAAAGACCAGAGAGATGCCTGCAGGGGGAAAAGCAAGCTGTTCTGAAGCTGAAAAAAAAATCCAACAGAGCCACAGGAACTGCTGTACTTACAGCACACGTCCATAAGTAATGTATTTATGGATATAACTCACACTGTACAGTTCAGGGTGGAGCATCAACCTGAACACTGGAATGTACACTATGCTTATTTAACTAACTTATAAGTGATTTTTGTAAATCGTTTTAAATGTGAATGACTAACGAAAAAAATTCTCACTATCCATTTTTAGCACATTATTATAGCTAGTCTTTTTTCTCTCTCTCTCTCTGACTTCACTTTCCTTTAGCTCGGCCCTGGACACCTCCAGCGCATTTGGGTTGCAAGTGGATATCAGTGAAGTCTCCAGATTCTGGATAAGTACCAATGCAAATGGTCGTTTTCTTGCTTTTTTGCAAAAATACACACACACACACACACACACACACACACACACACACACACACACACACACACACATACACACACACACACACACACTTGAGGAAATCCCAGAGGTGTCTTCTCCTTTGATTGGTGTTGTTGAGGCTTTTCAATTTAGACATGTACCGCAGGGACACACGTCCTGTTCATGAATACTCAAACTGTGTGTGTGTGTGTGTGTGTGTGTGTGTGTGTGTGTGTGTGGTTAAGTAAATCTCCACGCTGTTGGAATGGAGATCCTGTTAGAGCTGATGAACAGAAGCAGATGGCCGATGCTAAATTGAAAAGCTTCAGCAGCAGCAATCAAAGACACGCAGCACCTCTGGGACCCGCTTAGTGTTTGTGTGTGTGTGTGTGTGTGTGTGTGTGTGTGTGTGTGTGTGTGTGTGTGTGTGTGTGTGTGTGTGTGTGTGTGTGTTTATGTGAATTTCACTAACGTACCTGTCTGCTATCGATTATGGCTGTTGAGTGACAAACAGTGTGTTACTGTAAACCTGGACAGGTCAAGTCTATCACAGCGTTTTAGTAAAGGTTGTGTCTCAATACTCACAATCCCAATTTAAATTCCAATCAGACCCTGCCCCTGTCTTCAGCCATTTAACGAATCCCAGTTCTCATCCAGTGGGTCATGTTTCTATTCTCGCACAAGGATTGTCTCCCAGTCCATAAGCTATGACCATCAATTCTCAACTAATGCCTCTGTCTTAAATCTCACCCAATGGCTGTGTTTCAATTCTCTACTAGTGCTCATGTCATAGGTCTCAGCTAGTGAGCCTCTCTTAAACCTCATCCAACTGTCAGTCTAATTCTGTATTAACACATTCTATAGAGGTCATGTCCCAGTTCTCAACCACTGGTCCTCACTGTCATGTCTAAATTCTCATCTACTAGTGTCCACATCTCACTTTTAAGTTCTAGATATGTTCCAATTCTTGTCTGGTGGTCACGTCCCAATCCCAAAAGCATTTTTTTGCCTTTTACAAGGAATCATGCAGGGCAACCTGTAAATTGTCGTGAGACTTGATCAGTAGGTAATATTCCTTCCAAGCAGGCAGGAGAAACAGGCCTGCTTGGCCTAACAAACAGGGTGGTGCTAAGACTACTGGTGTATGGTGTGTCTGTGTGATAATCTGCAACTGGATTTGTCATGTTGATCTAATGGCTTAAAAACATGGCCACCATCAGCCAATCAGATTTCAGCACAGGGTCGAGGAATCGAGGAATCGATACAACAGCTGAGGAGTATGTTCAGGTTAGAATCCAATGTTAAACCAACTGCTGCAATCTGACTCAAATTGTGATTCCTTTACTTATATGAACTATTTACATGTGCTATGGTCAATCTTTACAAAACTGCTAATGAGTGTGTGTCCTTTAATAATTGTAAAGTCATGTTAAAATTCATTAGCAGTGTCACTGCAACATGTCAATCAAATCTAATCAGAGCTGGTTTCCCTTATTATTTGCAGGTTATGATAAGTGATATGGGATTGAAACATACTGGACAGAAATATTCGGAGGGCGTGGTCATGAGTGGAGGAGGAGTCAAGTTATGACAGATAAACCTGCCTTTCTCTGGCCAATCAACTTTCAGCAGGGTTTAACTTATATAAGTATACATATACATAATAACCATATGTGTCTGTGGTTTCATTATTGTATTGTATTTTATCATGGCAAGAACAGATCACAGGGGGTCAATCTGAGATTGTGAGTGATTGGACCCAGCACACACATACTTCAAAGACAGTGAAAGGCACTGCGACGATCAACCACACCGACTTCAGAGCGGCTCTGAACACCATGGTGAGAGCAAAGCTGAGTTCAGAGTAGCGCGTTCATTTTATACCTGTGTGTATGATGTAATGCAAGTCCTACTTTACACACACACACACACACACACACACACACACACACACACACACACACACACACACACACACACACACAGAATGAAGTAGTCACTTACACACATCAATAGCTTTTAACTGACCAATCAATGAATCAATATCTGAATGGAGAGAGAAGATGAAGTCTGATACACTCCAACCCACAGTACACACACACACACACACACACACACACACACACACACACACACACACACTTTATTTAAATACTACAAAAACAGGCACTATGTCTGATTATGGATTGTGTGTGTGTGTGTGTGTGTGTGTGTGTGTGTGTGTGTGTGTGTGGTCTTATTTAGTGTTTCATCTTAAATAGTAATCAATGCTCGCTTCATTTGCCTATTGATTGAGGAGGAAGTCAGTTAAACGATCCGTGAGTCCTCAGTCAGGCTCGGCCATGTGCTGATGTAGCATTTACATTTATTTTTTATTATTATTTGTAGGTTTTATTAAGGTTTCGATTCTAAAGACTTTTAGATTTAAAAAAAAGTATATGTTCACTATATGTGTGTATCTTTCAGCATTAAATCATATACAAACATAGCAAGCCTTTGTTTCGGATCTGCACTGATTTCCCTAGGCCCTACGTCTCTTTATGTGATTTGGAACGCAGCCTATGTTTCCAGTGCCTTTTGTTTTCGACGCTGCATATTCCCTAATTGAAATTTTATTTAGAAACGGCTGGGCCGTGTTCCAGTGCTCCAGCATCCAAAACATTATGTTTATAGGCTCTGATCTGCCCAGGGTCTTTCGAGTCCATTTTCCCTGGTTTTTAAGACATGAAGGACTGTGGGAATATGAAAACCTGGGAATGTAAAGTATTGGGATTAGAGAACCATGAGGATACACTTGAATCCTTGTCTAGCCCAAAGATGCTGTTCAGTGGAATTTGGACTTGCTTGAAGTTCTTGAAGGTGTTCAGATAAGAGGTTAAACTTCTCCAGGAACATCAAGTGAGTCAACTGGGAATTG
Organism: Clarias macrocephalus; assembly: GCA_011419295.1. Lineage (NCBI taxonomy): Eukaryota > Metazoa > Chordata > Actinopteri > Siluriformes > Clariidae > Clarias > Clarias macrocephalus. Next base: position 1,818 of record JAAGKR010011015.1, on the reverse strand, counting down.
AGCAGCACCTCTGCCATAATCATGACCTAAAGCTCTACAGTCCATATCAATGTATGTAGGAATGTTAAAATCTGGGAACACTGAAATGTAGAACCCTTGGAATACTGGACCCTGTGTGTGTGTAGTACTCTGGGAGCTGGACATCCTTGGAATTAGAAATAAGATCCTGGTTATGTAAATAACCATTTTTTCTTACACCTTTTGTCTTACACCAAATAGCTAATCATATCCATGGCTGTACACATGACTTAGCTTTTAAAAAAAAATACTTGTGACTCATGTGCATGAAATAATAAATGACGTACCATTATACAAATAACAAGTTACAAATTACACTCACTCACTCACTCACTCACTCACTCACTCACTCACACTTTATCCTGAATACAGGGTCATGGGGACCCTTACTATAGGGCCTATTCCAGGAGACCTGGGGCACATGGCAGGGTAATAATCCCTGGACAGAGTGCCAATCCATCGAAAGGCTCATCACACACACACACACACACACACACACACACACACACACACACACACACACACACACACACACACACATGCTCATTTACACACTATGGGCAATTAGGGAACGTCAGTTAGGATAATCTGCATGTCTTTGGACTGTGGGAGGAAACCGGAGTACCCTGAGGAAACCCACCAAGCACGAGGAGATCATGCAAACTCCACACACACAGACGTGAGATGGGAATCAATCCCGGGACCTGGAGGTATAGTGCTAACCTCTACGCCACTGTGCCGCCTGTTACAATGTACGGATACAAGAATTCACTTCTTAATAATTTGTGTGTTAATTCGATGTGTTCTGATTTTGTGTTCTGCAGTGTGAAGGACAATCTGTCTACTACACTCAGACAGAAACTTTAACTTCATTTATCATTTTATGTCTAAAAAAAAGTTATTCATGAGATATGCAGCGTCTCACATTACGATGTTATGGCACTAATGATGTTAGACAAACTCCGCCCACAAATGCGTAGCTCTCAGGTAACTTCTGAACAATGCTGAGGTCTGTTGTGACGTTTGAGGATTGTAGTAGGAGTAGTGTGTAGGGAGTAGGGAGTAGGGAGCAGGGAGGAATTTGGGACACAGGTGTCAGATCTCATCTCACTCATTTAATTCACTTGTTGCGGTGAAGTGTGAGTGATTTCATTGCATCTGCTCCTCTACACACTCATGAATATAAACAATCTGAGTGAGTCCTCCTCTGAGGCGTGTCATTCCCGCCCAGTGTGTGTGTGAGTGTGTGTGCGTGTGTGTGTGTGTGTCTTCCCTGGGGACACATTTCTGCTGCTTGATAATTGTGATATGGCAACAGTGTCTCTGCGACTGCGAGTCTAGAATTCCCCAAACGTCTGTGTCAGCAGGTGGAACACACACACACACACACACACACACACACACACACACACACACACACACACACACACACAATACTCTTTAATCTTTGTCATTGTTAGCATAACGTGTGTGTGTGTGTGTGTGTGTGTGTGTGTGTGTGTGTGTGTGTGTGTGTTTGTTATGACATCTTTGGGCAGTGTGTAACCCTCGTTAGCCCCTTTGTTCCTTTGACGTCTCTCCTGAGAGTCACTGAAGTGTGTGTGTCTACACGTGCCATGTGTGTGTGTGTGTGTGTGTGTGTGTGTGCCAGGAGGAAAACAATTTAGAAAGTGAAAGTAAAAGAAGAGTGGAATGGAATAAATGAAAAAATATAGAAAACCAAAAAATGTTTAAAAAAAAAGCAAATATAAAAAAGTAGAAAGTGATGGAGGCAGTGTGTGATTATAACAATTGTGTGTG